>DF836605.1:16689-32707 GCA_000950595.1 Mucor ambiguus
TACCTGATTTATAACAATGTCAATAATAAGCTACTGACCTGGCATAATGTCGTCATGGAAACAATAAAAAGCAATAGATCAAGGAGGTTGATGATTGTACTAGAGTGCCTTTTGTATAAAAAAAGAAAAAATATCCCAAATCCAGTGTTTGTGTACCTTCCTCTTTCCTCTCACTCTTGTTTTCTCGCACATTCTGAGTAGTGTATGAGGCTTTATTACTATAAAATAAGTATCTAATAGCGATGAGTATATTGCTGTTGTTGTTGTGGCTGTTGAGGATAGTCTGGCATTTTGTGAAATCCGCTGGCATCCACTGGCACAGTCTCTGAGAAACCGCCACCAGAAGCATTTTGTGCCATCATCATATGTCCTTGATTTTCGGCTGCCAATCTCTTGCGCATACTCTTGATACTACGGACAATGTACCATATTAAAATAGCCAAAAAGAACAATACGAGCACAATGATGAAGACGTATCTATCGTTCTTTTTGAGCCAGCTTTCTTCTGGTGCATTAGAGTTGTTGAGTTGATCATTGAATCCATCTGTTGAGACATTGGGCCCTTGCTGTGTTAATACAACGGATATAAGTGACATGAAAAGGATCAAATGTGTATAGTTGGTCATCACTGCGAAATGTGCTGATGCTGTCGTAACAAATTATAGAAGGAGTGGAGAGAGAGTATGTGTGTATGTGAGAGGGTTGAAATGAGCGATGAACCTCTGGGAGATGATAAGGGAAGGGGAAAGAAAAGAACAATAAAGGAAAGCGAGAGGCTGGCAGCAGCAAATTGTCAATATAACCACAATACAGCACACGATATACAATTACCCAATTTATCGCCCCTGTAAAAATAGCAGCCTTTTTATATCATGATTTACTGATTGGCTTGATATAATTAATCATTAATGAGCTCAAAAATAGGTTCTTTTATTGCTCATGCATGGCTTCATGTACTTCTTTAATACAAGGAACAGATGCCATTGATCCCTCACGTTGAACCGCAATGGATGATGCGAAATTAGCTTCCTGTAATGCCACCTCGACTCTATGGAAATACTCTTCTTTCTCGGCTCGGATGAACGCAGCCAAAAAGTAGCCCTACGACAGACGTCAATCACTGATTTGCGAGTTAAGCCATGCATAAACACTTACGACAAATGTATCTCCTGCGCCAGTAGTGTCTTTTACATTGACCTTTCTACTAGGCACCTTAAAATCTTGAGCCTGATCTCCTTGTCTGAATCTAGCTACCACACCAGCACCACCCAGCGTGATCACGATGCCTTGCATTTTGGCAAAGTTGTGCAAGAGTTCAGTTGCCAAATCCAAACCAATAACATCCTTCTTGCTGCCACCAAGCTCCTCGTATAAGGCTTGTGCCTCGTGTTCATTGACAACGAGAATCGTAACCTTGTCAAAAGGAAATTCTTGGAGAATGCCCTTTGTTAAAGGTGCTGGATTGAAAAACACGTTGAGCCCCTTTTCAGCTGCCAATTTCATAATGTCGCCACCATGGCTGATCTCATTTTGTTGTACAATCCAGTCGCCTGGGCCAAATGACTCGAGCACAGTAGCAGCTTCCTCCACAGTGTAAGTGGCATTGGTGCCAGGATAAAGTACAATACAGTTATCACCCGTTTCTTTGCTGACTTGAATGAATGCACGCCCATTTCTCTGTTGTAAAATGTCAAAATCATGATTCAGTAAGCCCAAAGTAGTACATTCATACCTCATTTTCTTTGACTCTTGAATATGTCATGTCAACACCATTTTCACTCATAAAGTCCTTTATCTGTCTAGTGTATTAGCACTGAAACTACTATCATGCAACATTCATAGTACCCAAGCAGCATCGTGTCCAAAGTTACCAGAGTGGTAAACACGTCCACCAGCCTAGAAAAGCAGGAAGCTCGATTCAGTCGACAATCCTCACTCAAATGTCAGCATTCAGCTTACCTTTGCAAATGCAATTGACTGGTTTGCACCTTAACTCAATGTTAGTACCCAGATAATCATTTTTCAAAGGGCTTGATATGTAGAGAAAACTCGTACCTTTTCCTCCAGCGCGAACAACATAATCTGTAGACGACAAGGTTTCGCCTGACAGACAAATGTGGGGTACAATGAAGGATTCGTCAATGTTGATTGAACCGTAATTAAGGATCTTGCTCATTTCGTGTATGCGATTTAGTATCTGTTAAAAGACAAAAGGTGGTAAAAGAAGAAATGAAAAGAGCGGTAAAGTTTTTAGCGTATTTATCATGCAAAAAAATCTCGCATCATCTTTCACTGCTAAACATTGAAGCCCGAGATTTCAGCGGCAGAGGTTTCTTGAAACAAACAAAAGCACTGAAAAGCGTGGGACGCTGGAAACTGGAGAATGGAAAGGTTGATTTCCAGTTTGAAAACTGTGTATGATTTTGATGTATGCGTGATTTCAGAAACATTTACATGCATAGACTACCATTTTATTGTGATAATTGTGTAAAAGAAGATGGAGAACAGTGTATACAATTAGGCTCGGGATGGGGGTAAATTGGAGAGGAGGGCAGAAGAAATATAAAGTAGATGGGAGTGATTTACATGATGAATAAAAATCTAGCATTTAATCAACAACGTTGACCTTTACAGTTTCGACAGCAGTGATTTGGCCACGACGAAGTTGGACAAGTTCCTTGAAGTCAACAGCGTATGATCCAGGCTTGGTGCTCTTGGGGATCTTCCACTTCTTGGTATAGGTGACATATTTACTCTCCTTTGCTGAAACAGGACAGCCATGGGAAATGATGGCAACTTGCTGTTGCTTCTTGTTTCCGGTTCTCTTGTGGAAGTTGATGTTTAATTTGAGAGCCTTACCCGCAGAGACATTGTTCTTAATCAAAGGTTGCATAACGTATTTGACGGTCAAGTATTCACCAGCACGGAGATCCTGTCCACTCTTTGGTGATGAAATCTTTATGAATTGAAGTTGAGAAAACACACTTGCGTATGTGGTTTGGATGAAAACCAAGCATAAGACAGCAAGTAAGAACAACGCCTTGACCATTTTGTTTTGTTTAATGAAAAAGAAGAAAAGCCAAAAAACCAAAATCCCTTGAGAGATTGATTTTATATAAGATTGCCATCTATACGGCTACACAAGTCAAATTAGCTGATGTTAAAGAGCTCGCTTTCTGCTTTCCATATCTTCTTTTCAGTAGATTGGACATGGTTACACTGCACTCAAAAAAGAGCTGAAAAATTTACCATCAATTTATATTTTGAGTGTATAAACCGAGCTAAAAAAGCTTCAAGTCCGCGTATGATATCCAACCTAGTTCTACATTGCACCACAGAACTCGAGTCTTTTGCTCCTGTGCAAAAGGTGTCTGGTCAGTGCTGTTAAAAAGCCAAGAGATCACATATGCGATTTCTCAACCATCTTTATCTGCTAGTATTAGCTTGGAGTCGACACACTCGCATTGCAGTCTGAGCAATGCAGCTATCTGGTGGGCAGACATTGACTTGCTACCTTCTTTTTCATTTGGCTTTTTGATGGAATCCGGTTTTTTGTTTCTCCAGACCTTAAGTTTACAGAATTTATATAAAACAGAAATCATAAAAAGCAGTAAACATGTGTTTCTTAGTTATTTGGGTGTGATACCAGCTTCCTAATTGCAACATTGGATGCTGCTATTTAAAGACCTGTTGGACAAGGAATAATAATAAAAAGATTGATTGCAACAAAGCAGACCAGTCCTTTATTATACGAATCAAAACGTGCCTGGTAGGCTCTTTTGGTTATGCAACACCAAAGCTTATTGTAGTGTCATTTTATGGAATGAAAAATGTATTTATATACAATCCTTCCACAATGAAGATCTATTTTCACTTTTCAGGGACGTGGTCAGATCCAACAGCTTTTAATTACAACTGTAGTACTGGAAACGCTTCCTACCATTTCCAATATGCGTTCTTCTGAAAAATACAAAATCTTTGGTTTCTACTATTAGACATTCAATTAGCATGATACAGAGCACACAATATGTTGCTATCATGCAGAAATGAATCATTTGCAATATCAATTGAAGAGATTGTCATAGTGGCAAATGGTTTGCGGTACATCCTTCTGATTGCGATTGATTTCTGATAACATTACCCAATTTCGTCAAGATGTAGATGCTACAATCAGATTATCTAAAAGTGGGACGCCGTATCGAGAAAGTAAGTTGAGTATCTAATAATCCGCAACATCGATGCTATATAAAATGAACAGCAACTAGGATCGAAAGAGTGGTGCACCTAAAATACAGCTTCAACATATCAGCAAAAGTGTTTGTCATGTTCATTCAACGCTGATCATACATTTACTTTGTGAATAGCGCCTCTCATATGGCTTTGGCCTATTCAATCTTTAAATTCGTTGTGGTTGAGAGATAAATGGCAAGTGAAACCTCTCGTTAGGTCAAACCGCCATTCTGGCAAATCATCATTCTTTGACACTCGCAGTAATACGCAGAATGAGGAAGTTTATGGCTGTATACCAAGGTCATATGAAAAAACTGTTGGCCATTTAGCGATATTCCGAGAAAATAGCACTTTAACAAATCAAGCACTATCGATCGAGCTACTGCGACGAAATCTTAATGAGAACTTCACTCTCTCTTCGCTCTCTCGCCTCAGAAAAGCGGACTTGGCTGGTCAAGCCTCGCGCGTTTAAATATTTCATCATCGACATCTAATGATTATACTTATTTCTTCCTGCTAAACAATCATCATGGCTAGTGTTGTTGAGATTATCTTTCTAGGCACTGGCACATCCAGCTCAGTGCCCACTATATCTTGTCTTACAAACCCAAACAAATCATGCCCAGTGTGTCTATCATCTCAAACACCCAAAGGGCGCAAGAACAATAGACGAAACACATCCATGATTGTACGTTTTCGAAATCATGATGATCCTCCAGAGTTTAGATTAAGGTAATTTAGTCTTTCATGGTATCTATGTGCGTGCGTAACTATGTGGTCCTCATCCCAGCTATATAGAAATGTGCTCATCGATTGCGGCAAGACATTCTACAGTACAGTATCAGTGTGATTTTCAGGGCCAACGCTTGCTATTGACACTTGTTTTCATTTAGCCAGTGCTATAGAGATTCTCCCAAAATACGGGATTCGCGAGTTGGATGGTGTGATTATCACACATGGACATGCCGATGCTTGCTATGGTATGGATGATTTACGAGGATGGACCCTGGGTGGCACTATTCAGCCCCACATTGATGTTCATCTATCACCCGAGGCAATGGAGGTCATCGGTAGAACATTTCCCTTTCTAGTAGATGCCTCCATGGCAACAGGTAAGCTGTCACAGGATGATGTGGGTACAATTTCAGTACTGATCAGACTGTAGGCGGTGGAGAAGTGGCAGATTTCAAATACCATGTGTTTGATCCAAGCGAGTCCTTCACAATTGAAGGTCTTGAATTCACACCTCTTGCTGCTCATCATGGTATTTACTTGACAACAAAGGAACCTTACATTTGCTATGGATTCAGATTTGGTGGCGTCAGCTATATATCAGACACCAATTTCATTCCTCCCTCCACCATGGAACTAATGCAAGGAAAATCAAGGGTTTTTGTTGTCGATTGTTTGAGATGTAAGGATGGAGAAGAGGTGCAGAGCAAACGGGCACACGTTCTGACCATTCTCATAGTGACAAACCCTCATGCATCACATTTTGTATTGGAACAGTCAATAGAAGCAGCCAGACAAGTGGGAGCATCCAAAACATACTATGTGGGATTTGCTCATAGAACAGACCATTATGCTTTAGAGGCTGATTTGAAGAAACTGGAAATTTCAGAGGGATTAAAGGCAGCTCCTGCTTACGATGGTTTGAAGGTATCATTAGCCAAACAAGGAGAGCTTGTAGAATCATCTTATTTTGAGCCTACACCAATTGTCGTTAAAGAATAAATTCGATATAGAATCTAAACAATCAAATCGTTTCCGAAATTGAAGGAACTAAACCCTCGTACAGTAGTCGCGCGATATAAAGGATATAACTGTGGATTTAAAATTTTACAGCCAGAATACCGTTATCACCAGAGCGATTTTCCCAAATTTGGAAGCAGGTATCGAAGATCAGATGTTTTTCTGATGTTCGTATTATCGGTAAGGTATTACATAATGTGATTCTGTTTTTATACCATAGCCACTATGTTCGATACAACGGCACTTACGACATAAGGATGCTTTTTTGAGCATTTCGAGAACCGTTATATCGCGCGACCACTATAGCAGGTGCCATCAGACACTAGGTAGTGGGGCTGGATCATATGTTCACAATAACATGCAACGAAGCTTTATATAGAGAGAAAGAGTAATAAATGTAATAAAAGATGCAGCTTGATTATAATGTACGTAAGGTAGGATGTCTATGCAAAAACGGAGCGCTCATTAGGAGTGCTGGCAATCATGGCAGCCAAAGCAGCACCAATGCCATTGCCGTCACGAGTAATCTAGAATGAAGCAGGGTTCGTGAGTGAGGTTTGCATGAATCATGTACCAAAGAGACAGATACTTACACCAATGTTGATTCTTTCAACATTATCACCGTACAATTCGTGCAAAGCAGTGTTGACACGATCAGGGAAGTTGGGGTAGTGCTCGTAAATGGTGCCTTCAACACTGATGCTGAGACCAGCCTCCAAGGCATTACGCTTACTGATGATAGCGCTCATACCAGCAGCAATCAAACGAGCAGCACGTCTACCCACAAGCTCGCAGATACGCTTGACTAATTTACGATCCGTCAATGAAGTTGAGTTCAAGTTCATGACATTTTCCAACAAATGTTTGGTGTCTTCCAAATCAGCTGTTTCGTCGCGTTCAATAGCGCTCATGTAAGTAGACTCAAAGTTGTAGGCCTTATTAAGTTCAGTAGAGTACTGAGCGTTGAACAAGATGCGACGATCCGTGAAATCCACCAAGATGAGACGCACAATCTCACCCAAGTAAAGACCAGCACACATCTTTTCGTATACATGAACACCTGGATTGACAGATTGGCGGTTGACACGGATGTCGTAAAATGTGTGAGGGATGGTCTCGGATTTGGTATCACCAAAGCTTCCCCATTCAGTGTTGATAATCATTTCTTCAATAGGGTTTTCGGGATTTGCTTGGATTTTGTGGACATGGCGCACCTTTTCCCAATACGCTGTTGCACTTGCGTTAAATCACTTGAACCACATCTTGCCTATATCTAATACATACCGGCATTAGTACCAGTACTGACTGTACAGGCAAGCAAAGTATCCAGACTGCGATAACTGTGAGCCAAGAGACAGCCAGCTAAGAAGAAATTTTGAAAGTTCAGTACTTGATTCCCACTCTGGGTTATGAAACACTTACAGGCTCCATTGACGGCGGCCTTGACAATAACAGGGATCTCGCGTCTACGGAAAGAAGTTTGCAAGAGTTCAACCACATTCTTGTGATCAGCACCTGTGATTTCAAAATCCTTGGTCCAGCGCAAGATGTAAGCATTGCGAATCGAGGTCTGATGAAGGGGGAAAGAGATGCACAAGCCAAGAGAAAGAGGGTTCTTGCTATCACCTCTGTTGACAAATGTCAAAAAAGCATCCACGCACTCTGACATAAAGTCGATGAGATTGCTGATGGGCCCAACCTTCAGGCTTTCCCTGACAGTGTACTTGAGCTGACGAGTGGTAATGCGGCCTTGACCGTGCAGTGTCACAAGATAAACACGAACATACGAACCTGTAGCCGAGTGTCAATAACAAATGCTGTTTGTACTACCATCTTCATGTCAAAATTGCATGTATAGTTACCGCTCAAATCGAGTCCCATGTATTCTCCCTTTTCTTGGCCTGTTGGATGGCGAGTAATCCAGGAAGGGAGCATAGGAACATTGCAGTTGATGTCGCATGCCTTCAAGCCAGTTCTCATTTCGGACTGCAAGAGTTCAGCGACTCGCTTGAGTTGATCTGTGTTCAAGTCGAACTGTCTCTCTAAATCGCGGACAGCAGCATTTTTCGCCTCGTCAGAATGGATGAGATTTGAAGCAATCATTTTGTATGATTGAAAAGAGAAGAAGAAGAAGAAAAAGAGATGTTCAAAAACTAGCCAAGCTTAATTGTTTGTTTGGACGAATAGATGAAAAAAGTCCGGAAAACCATGTGGTGAAATAGCTATTTAACCCTTACAGAAAGAGAAACATTTGATTCACGGACATTCTATCAGGATGTCGTGAAACAAGGCCTATTGGAGTAGAAGAATGAAACATTGTGTTTAGCTAATGCATCGTTCTTGTATATTGAACTCTCATTTCAAAGAAGGCTTTTATTAGATTTTGGTATATTAGACTACTAAATAGTGTAAAATGCTGTGTATGTACAAGTTACTTGTTGCCCTGCTCCAGCTCCTTGCGGAAGACCCAGTTGCCATTTGGGTTAGGACCGCCCTTGTATTTAGCCACCTTGCTCAGCATCTTTTGCAACGTGGCGACATCCGGTTCTTCTTCCACCCACTTGAAGTATACTGGTTCCCATTGCACTCCCTCCTCTTCCCGCTCCTTCTTCTCTGCGCGCTTCTTGTTTTCAACGATACTCTTCTCCTTGGCAGCTAGTGCAGTGTCGTTGGCTCGAATAGCCTCAGAGACCTTTTGCCAGATACGACGCGTCTCCATCTCTCCCATCTTCTCCAGTGGCTTCACCTTGGCAGCAGCAGCTTTTAGGATGTTGATGTCCAAAAATGGCTTGGAGACCTTGGTTTTATAGTCTGTGATCGTTGATTTGCCGCTCCATTGTCCCTCAATCTTGTAGAGGTAGTCTTTGTGGTCCGTATTTTTGCGCACAAGACATTTGAAGTGATTCTTTTCTCCAGAGATCCAGCCGCGAGATGAGTACTCGATAGAAGCATAGTAGCCAGTCGATGCTTGAATATAAGTTGTGCCTATAAGTTCCACATAAGGTGCTACAAAAAGGATCCAATGTGCAGGTCAGTTAAGCATTTCTTGACGGATTTTCATATCGAACGAAATGTTACCTGCATACCAGATGCCGCGCACCGTGAGAGATGGGCTTGTAAAGAGGTACTTTTCATTATTGCGCGTCTTGAGTGTCATCACCTCTCGGCCTGTTTGATCACATACCAATGTTGCGCTTGAAATACGAGTCTTCTGGCCAGAATGGCCATTCAGGACAACACCCGATTTATCATTCCTGATATAGAATCCGGTTACTGGAGGATGATGAGACACTTGTTCGCATAAAACCTTGGTTTCACCACAACCGTCTACATCTGCCCAGTCCATGAACCACTGCTCACCAAGCACAGGGTTGTATGGCTTCTTCTCCCATTGACCCTTGGGTACACGTCTTCTGTAGGCTGCATTGAGATAGGATATAAACCATTTGATGAATGCCAAGAGTCTTTCCACCTCGCTATCAGGCTCAGGGATAGCTGCAAACAGTTCCGGCTGAGCAGCCCAGTATTCACTATATACATGTGTATGTAAGAACACATGGGATGCAAACAAGAGCGATGGAACTTACGAATATTCGATCAATGATTCAGGAGCCAGGAGGAAAGCAGGACATGTTACAGCGGACAAATCACCCGTAAATGAAGCCAGTGACTTGAGGAACGAGTAGAAGGCACTCTTTTGTTCAGTTGGAATTTTATCCACATTATTGATTTGACCTGAAGGAACGACCGATGTCATGATGTGTGTGTGTGCAAGACAAAGATAGAAATGTAGTTGGAAAATAAAAGAAAACAAGATCTTGGAAAACATCCTTATGATTTCAATGTTATATAGAGCTTTACATGTAATCCCCGCCCTTGTTGGTTTCTCATTTTACATGGAAAAAAGTTCTTTAGCTTCCATCATATGTTGCAGTAAAAATAGGAGCCACCAACCTACAACTGAGTTTTCCAGACATCAACAACTTGTACGCTATGCAACTCATCTTTGTGTATCGTTCCCAAGGGATTCTTGTGATACTATGAATTCGAGTTTCTTGAAGCAGATCAGAAGAGTAGACCTTTTTTAATTTTGAAATCATGAGAATGTCTTTGAGAAGTCAATGCCATCTCTTGTTGATTCGTAACAACGTGCTGTCCCTGACGCCGTTTCTAATCTACATTTGCCAAAATACAGACATCACGCGGGAAAAGGCATAGCTCGATTTGCGAATGATAATTTCTGTGTTCACATTTGAAGGCAATCATCTCGACACTAACCAGTTCAACATGTTTGAACATTTTCATGATGGAACAGCTGCTCGACATCTTGAAGTGTTCCAAATGTCATTCACTGGCTTGTTGAATCAGGAGAGAAAAATGGAAAACTGAATATGGTACAGCGGAGTCCTCAGCAGCAACTCAAACGTTGAGAAAGCAAGATTTGTGTATCTACAAATCGAATCATAGACGAGCATAAGCCAGATCATTTCGGTGAATACAGGATGGTCTTCCAGTCAGCGGGATTCTTGCGAGATTGGGTGTGTATATACATTGGCTGGATCAATCAAAGGATCTGCAGTGGCATGTATCTCCAAAAGGATGTATGCCAACCACATCAGACTTGTGATAGCATATTACATATATAAAAAAAGAGACAAGAGGAATGTTTGGCTCTTCTGAATTGGACCCTGCCATTGCAATTTATCATTGTGTATATATTTACAAACATCCATTTAAGTTCTAATTTTTCCTTGTACATTTTATATGGCAACAACTCATTTGGTTTGCTCATTTGACATGTCCAATAAACTATAATAATTGAAATTAGTTACCATTTACGCAATGGGTTCCTCGGTTTACCTCTCGATCGTTTGTGGTAATTTGCCTTCACTGGCTTGTAGAATCATAAAACAGACGCCTGGCTCAATGTTGGGAAACATGGATACAATGGTACTCAGATTCTCGTCAAATATCTTGTGTGAATCCTCAGTCGATGCTGCTTCTACTACTCTGGATGCTGCTAGTTCTGGAGTCACCATGTTTTCAGGCACAGGTAACTCTTGTGACAAGGATGAAGGCTCGTCGGGCACATAGCTGTCTGAATGATGTTGGTGGTGCTGGCGACGTTGCTTTTGCTTGGGGCTCGTCGATGAGGCTTCCGTCTCGCTATTACTGGCGCTGCTATCAGAAAACAGTTTCTCTACAAAATGAATGGATTTCTGAGCGATATCCGTGCCTAGATCAATCAAGGGCTGTTCTTTCTGCTGCTGCTTTTTGGCGTGTATGGGATGCACTGCATTTTCGTAACTGACTTGCTTTTTATCACCATTCAACGTGTGTGGTGGTTGCTCCTGATCTAGCTCTGCCATGGTCTTTTCAATGTTTCTATCAAACTCCTCTTGAGATATGGATAGCGAGTTGACGTCCATGGTTTCAATAAATTCAATAGCACCCATCTATTCATAGATTGAGTATATATACACCACTAAGAATACTTGTTTCTGCCCTTACGAGATTAGTCAAATAGTAGCCAGCTTCTGATCTGAGATGGTCAGGGTTTCTGAATCGGGATATATACCTAATTCAAAGTTGTTAGTACCGCGAATGGCACTCATGCCCTCCACTTACTGAACATTAGATATTAATTTTGGCGGATTTGCTCGAATAACTACATATATCAACAAGGGGAGAAACACATCTGCACCTTCATCGCCTTCCATGTGTTTCATCAGGCCAAAAATCACTTTGCAGCAGTTCAAAATGCAAATGAGCTTATCTCTGGGTGCTTTGTAGTTGTTCATCTTTAAAAGCTCGGATTCTGCAAATGTCAAAAACGAGTCGTTATCGTCCGTCACGGGTATATCAAGGTGCTCTTCTCGGATCCAGCGAAATATATTGATTTTGTGGTGCAATATTTCGTCCTTTTCCTTGTCGTCCATAGTGTTAGGCGAAAATGTGCTGTAGCCCCAAATATTAGCACATGTAATCCAAAAGATATTGGCCATACTACTCACACATTGTATAATCGATTCATGACCAGCTTCTCCATGCCCTCTTTTGCATTTTCAAACTCTTTCTCTGAAATGTCTCGCCATACATCGCAATCTCTCATGCGAACATAGGTAAACTGGGGGAGAGATAATTCAGCGCTACATCCTCGGACACGTTGTTTTTCTATACTTACATTGAGAAAGTCTTGAATGAATTTAATCTGTTCGTTGACCGTCCACGCTTCTCGACGATGAAAGGCGGCAATAAAACTAAAATAGGTGTATTAGAAATAAGCATTTCTTGTCGCACAAAGCACGCCGAATATCAGAGCCCTACCCCTTTGTATAACGAGCAATATGATTAGCACTAGGCTCCTTCATTTGCTCCAAGAATCGATGAAAGTCGAATGTTGGCATGTCAGCCTGAAATTGGCGTGATGAATTGGCTAATGCAAATAACGACATTCAGTTGATATCCATCTCGAGACGCACACATGCCATGTCAGAGCTGTCTTACCAGTTTCTTTTGGTGGTGGTGTAGGTGCTCGCTGTTTGCTGGCGTATGAGGATTCCTCTTGTTTCGCATCACTATCCATAGATGGAAGTAAAAGAACATGTCAATTTTCTGCCTTGTGTGCGTGTGCATGGTTTGCTTTCAATGTCTAACTTTTTATTATGCTCGAGGTTATCCACGGTGGAGGAGGTGGCGGGTAGCTCATCATCTTGACTAAGGTCTATCAGGTTGTCTTCTTTGATGGCTGCTTGCTCCAATGATTGTGAGATATCTTTGATATCCTTGGACATGGTGTACTTTTGAGAAAAAGAAGAAAAGAGGAAAAGAGATGTTTCGCTTCATTTTTCCAATGTGCAGATTTTAAGTCACTTTATTAGAATTTATTCTACAACGAGATGTATATCTATTGATGCTTGGTCTTGAGTTCTTGGACAAGAGCAATGTACTGAGTCTCGGCCTCGACGGGAAGGGTACCTATTGTTTATGATTTTAGTCAGTTTTAGAGTCTGTTGAGTGCTCCATCTTTCTGTATCTACCCTTGAGGTCGTCCCATGCTTGCCACTTGTAACGGCCCTTGATATCAAAAGTGGGCTTGGCTAAATCAGATGAGCATTTCGGATAAGCTTTGGTGATTTCGAGTGAAAATGCCATGGTTACTTACAGGTTTCATTGTCACCAATAGTTGCTTGCTTGTAGAGAGCATACAACTTTAAAAGATCGTCGTTGCTGGGCTTGCTAGTAAGTTCATGGACTTCCTTGGCAGCTTGTTCAAAGGCCTGCGCATGAAATATGTGAGCACAATACGTCAAGTTACATCAGTTTCTATATGAAGCACCTACGGGAGATGGCATGTTAATTAGTGGAAATGAAATGGGCAAAAGATACTATCAGTGTACGCGACTACAAAAATCTTAATCAGCAACATAATTTCAAACTCGATCATTGGGTCTCTCGACTGCGAAATCATGGAACTGTTCTTCTTTTCGACAAGCATGAAGGGACTTTATTTCATACACCTTTGGTTTTTTGGGTGAACCGAATAAGGCTTCATGTAAACTGCTTATATACAGAGCATCTTGAAGTTGGTTTCATATTGGGTGGCACTCACCCTTTATGATTACAAGGCCACTGACATGTAATGAAGGTATCCACGGATGATGGCATCTGAGCAAGCAATAAGAGGCCCTTTGATCTGCTTCCAATAGCCCTTCAATACGGATCACACAGACTATGCCTATTCAGACTGCTTCAGATATTTTATAACTGGGTCGAGACGTTTCACCTTGATTAGAGCCCTGCTCAAGGGGATGGAGCAATGGCCGAGTATTCGGTGATGGCGGCGTTTGTTTGTTATTCTCTAAAACCGATAAAATTTGACAGGTACATGATCATATGGATGCTGCTCTAAGCTATTAGACGATAGACAGCACGAGTAACGAGAACAATATATGAGAACAAACATCTTCATGACAGCCCTACATAAATCCCAATTGTGCGCTCTACATTACTATCATAGGATAGTTCCTTCTTATAAATTCGAGTGGTATTTTGATCAATAGGTCATCAAAACGTATGCTTGATCATTCGATCAAAAGTGATCTCCATGTCCTCGGATATCTGACCTGGATTACATTCCGCGCGAAACCACTACAAGCTCCTCAGGACAATCTGCGAGATGATGATTGTGTAGCGACATACATGTTTTTTAGCAGAATACTGCAGATATATTAAAGTGGTAGCATATGTAAGCTCATCTACCAGTGCACTGTGTCCAGTTTCAATCTTGCCATCAGATTGCGTGCTTAAAGCAGCACTCTTTGTTGATGTGACTACCGCCATTACAAATGCATTTACAAATCAAACCTCGAATCTCCCACATTCAGCAGGTATTTAAAGGGCATTTGCTCTCTGTTCCCTTTCTTTTTCTTTTTTTTTTCGCCACTCATGCTTCTTAAAGCTATCTCCCCAAGACTATTCTTCCAAAAGGCACCTGTCAACACATTTCTTAAATCAAACATCATTCGAACAATGTCTACTGCCAGCACAATGAAAGCCGTTTACGTCAATGAACAAGGTGGCGTTGATAACTTGGTTTACAGCGATATTCCCGTTCCCAAGGTCGATGAGGACTCTGTTCTTGTCAAGAATCGCTTCGTTGGTGTGAATTATATCGATACATATCAAAGAGGTGGAGTCTATCCTGTAACTCTGCCTTTTACTCTCGGTCGCGAAGGGTAAGTTGTTTGGCATCCAGCTGTATTGAAATTGAATATTCATGCAAATTCAAAAATAGTGCAGGTGATGTTGTTGAAGTTGGTGCCAAGGTCAAAGACTTTAAGGTGGGCGATCGAGTCGTCTATCTGGGTGGCGCTACTTACGCTGAATATACCAATGTCACATCCAGTGCTGTCGAAAAGTTGAGCGATGAGGTTACCTATGAAGAGGCAGCTGCTATCGGTATCCAAGCATTGACTGCTTGGACAATGGTTCGTGATGGCTACAATGTAAAGAAGGGGGATACTATTCTGGTGCATGCAGCAGCAGGCGGCGTTGGTTTGTTATTGTGTCAAATGATTCATCATCTCGGCGCCACTGTCATTGGCACTGTAAGCACCGATGAGAAGGCTGCTCTTGCCCGTGAAAACGGTGCTGATCATGTCATTGTCTATACTCGCGAAAATGTTGTTGACCGTGTTAATGAGATCACAAATGGTTTGGGCTGTCATGCTGTATTGGATGGTGTTGGAAAGTCAACTTGGGAGGACTCTCTTGCTTCTACTCGTCGTCTAGGTACATTGATTTCATTTGGTAATGCATCTGGTGTTGTTCCTCCCATCAAGATTCAGTGCTTAACAGCCAAGAATTTGAAATTGATGAGACCTCAGTTGTTTGCCTATCTCGCTACCCGCGAAGAGTCTCAAAAGTGGTGGAGTGAAGTCTTTGACTTGTTGAGCAAGAAGGTGATCAAGCTGCATATCCATAAAATCTATGACTTGAAAGATGCCAAGCAAGCCCACATTGACATTGAGAGTAGAAAAACCACCGGAAAACTTTTGATCAAGCTCTAAGACAGCTGCATGCACATTTTAAATAAAGTTTCATTTTGAGTCTGTGGAATACATCCACTATTCAATCTGTTATTCGACTAGTTTATCTAGCTACTAAAATTGGATGTAAACTATATGTGCACTGGTTTGATGTACAATGTGGATTTGTACTGTATACAGGATATAAACTTCAGATGTGTTAAGTACTACTATATAAGATAAAGGCTATAGACGGCACCATGGACTTGTATGGCGCAATAGACTTATACTTGTATCTATGATACTAGCTACAGATACATTATGTACTACAGAAGACTTGTACAATATATGTTATACTATTGACATACCTGTGACATGTTACATAGACATACCATATATCCAGATATATGCTAAGATGTATACTGTTACGGACCGCTTATATAGCCTCCACTATGTTCACCACACATCTATCCCGTTATATCTAACACGTTCTCACTTTCTTTCTT
>DF836603.1:14834-25564 GCA_000950595.1 Mucor ambiguus
GCCAAAAATTTATTATTTCAAAATCGTTTTGCCCCTCCTTTTTTTCGTAGGCTGCATTGTGATTCGCTTAAAACTATGGGGATACCTATCAAGTTAAATTGCAAATAATGTGTATTAGCATTGACATTGAAACCCAGTATTCACTGTGTGCATCAAGTACGGTGGATAAAACGTTTCAAAACATGGGTATCGTTATACGTCTTCATCTTATCAAGTACTCTTTTGTATCTCTCATCAGCAAGTAGCTTATTGACATTGTGATCATCATCTGATGGTTGTACCCGTGAAGACTGCGATCGTGATGAGGAGGTGGGGGAGATCCAACATCGTCATGTCACAATGAGTGGTTGTGCCAGTCTAAATCCTCGATACGAGAACGGCAGATATAACCATATCACTTAGGCTGTGGGTAAATCTAGAGTGATTAGCAACTTACACCGACGATATCAGAGAAATAGTAGATATCCAACCAAATCAAGCCGCATACATCATTTCTGTAAATCTATGCGTAATACCAAACAAACATTTTATACTTTGGGTGACTCTTTACCTTGGCTTTTTAGTGCTGAGAGCCACCGCTATCGATTGCTTTTGTTCCATTTATTGAAATATAGATAGCTTTATCGGAATCCTACTAATGTAGAATTTTCAACCTGTTCCTATTACACAAAAAGCCTTCACTACTGTGGATCTGACTCTATTAGAATACTTTGCGTTCGTATCAGTGAGAGATGATCGATATACGGGCAGACAGCATAACAGAGCTACGTTTTATTCCTCACATATATGCAAGATACAGTACAACTAGGGTGTCTCTGAACCATGATTTCTTGCGTTAGAAGCTGTTTTAGATTACCAGAGTAGCACCACACAATCTCTCTGACCTAGCTTTAGCATAATGACACCTTTGCTCACCTTTTTTGGGATCTGAAAAACATCGACCGAAACTCTTCAAAAACCATGAGGGGTACCTCATGGTTTTTGTCGAAAATTAAACGATCGCGTTTTTGATCTCAAAAATGAAGACTTTTAATATGAGATGTATTGAATCAAAAAGTTTCTATAGACTCAACGCAGCCCCTGAACACACTTTTGTGAAACCTTCATACGGAAAATCTTGATATTTTGACAGAAAACGTCATTTCATATTTTTGTACACTACTCTACAATTCTTTTAAAAACATACAGTTTATTTGGTATCAGTTAACGCGCCTTGAAAAGTACTCCAAGAAAGCATAAGGTAGCATGAAGTGATTAGCACATTTCGTATAGTCGAATCCGGTAGAATAGATTAATCGAGTCGAAAAAAGCAAGATATGGCCAGTCTGGAGTAGATATCAATCTGGGATTTAATTGCTTTTGGGCCATCACTGTGAGCCTTATAACGAAGACTATCGATATCATGGAAGCTATTAATAAGGGGGAGTGCGAATCAGGAGCTACTGTATCATGGTCTGAACACTGTCGTTTGCTTTTACCGAGTATTTTTAACAGTGAAAGAAATATTCTTGGGTGGCTACAGTATTGTCAAACTAAGAGACATTTTACCAATGCGTTCAGATCTTGATGCAATTGTTGTGCGTGATCCTTGTAATATATTGCAGGCCAACATTTCTTTAATGCCGAAAAAAAAAAGAAAAAATACATTTGTATCTGTAAGCTTAAGAAAGCTAATTTGCAAAATCCAAGCATCGTATTTTCGAACAACTACAGACATATCGTAATCTCTTGATTAGAATTTCTTGTAGCAACATTGCCAGGTCATCAACGAAGAGAGATACCTACTCAAATCCATAGCAGGTAACTCATACATCATTCAACGCTTAAGATAACATCTGAATTTCATTCGAGCTCCTCGAAAGAGGCTAATCTACCTGATATCATCTCAAATGCTATCATAAGCGATCAGGCATCATTGCGTTATACACGACTCACTCATCATTGTAACATGTAGGCATAAATGCCCTTCGCATCTCCTACTTTATACAGTTCGACCCAGCATTAGTCTCATTCGGCACCACTTATGGTAGCCATGATGCCATCGGCTCCCTGCAAATAATACAAGGTGAAGAGGCAGTGATGAATACAAAGTATGGCTGCATTTAATGCAGATGGTCACTGCTGGAGAAAAAAAAAAAAAACTTCTCAGTCACTTTATTTGGTAATCGACGGGCTTTGGAAGCACACGGCGCTGTTGTCGAACATTTGACCTTTTGAGGGGATTGTCAAAGATCAGAGAAAGAACTCCCTCTCTCATCCGTATCTCTACGCAATGCCTAAAGGTGCGTTCTCATCATCATGAATCCAGGAAAGCAGCGTTGATCTCTGGGTAGTGTCATACCATATTGTATTCCAAAGCAACAGTCAGTAGATGGATGGATGGATTGAATAGGATGGGATAGGGATGGGTAACTGCAATAATGGGGGAAATTGGATGCAAACTGTATGTCAATATGGATCCATCCATCAACAATATTGAAATCAATCCATGAAACCAACTGCAATCGATTCAGCTCGTCTTCGCTAATAGAACGTCATTCGAATCATGTCGCCATCTGCTTTTCTCGTCGACATGGCACCACCTCGTCGCCCAACCTTTTTGTTCATGACAGCCGCTCATCAACACCACACATCAATATTGGGATTATGATATGATATGACATAACCTGTACTCACACACAGAGAAAGCGCCCGAAAGAGACACTGCTTTTCCTGTTGATTTTTACCTGTTGCAAGTTGATACTAACGTGTTGTTTTAGTTAGTGTTTCCGGCACAAAGTACCGTATGACCCTCGGTCTCCCCGTTGGTGCTGTTATGAATTGCGCTGATAACTCTGGTGCCAAGAACTTGTATGTCATTGCTGTCCGTAACATCAAGGGTCGTTTGAACAGACTTCCCGCTGCTGGTTGTGGTGACATGGTTGTTGCTACCGTCAAGAAGGGTAAGCCTGAATTAAGAAAGAAGGTTATGGCCGCTGTTGTCATCCGTCAACGTAAGGCCTGGCGCCGTAGAGACGGTGTTTTCCTTTACTTTGAGGATAACGCTGGTGTCATTGTCAACCCCAAGGGTGAAATGAAGGGGTAAGTTGTGTTTGAGAGAGTGTTTTGAACAGTTCTGAAAACTGACATGTTTAATTACAGTTCTGCCATCACTGGTCCCGTTGCCAAGGAGTGTGCCGATTTGTGGCCTCGTATTGCTTCTGCCTCCGGTACTGTTGTCTAAGGTGTTTGATCATTTGGAATTTTGTATCAGTTATCTCTTTACATTACCGAAATAAAAGTCATTGAATCGTAACATCGTAGCTATACATTCATGAGGTTCCAGTTGGCGTATTTGTCAAATGTTGTCATGGATACAGGATATTATGGTGGGTGGACTTTGCGGAATACGCGGATGAACAACTGTACTATGGTAATGTAACCTTCAACTCATAAGACTGAACTGTTCAAGCACATTCACGAACGTTCCACTATATAGAACGATGAAGAAGTACGTTTGTATAGATTGAGAAAGAAGAAGAAAGCTTTTGAGAGAGATTTTATGCAAATTAGAATGAATAATTTAAAGAGATCTTAATATTTTGTAGAGATGGTAGCAGAAATTTGAGTCACTTGCTGTTTCAACTTGTCCTTATCGTACATGGAATAAGCGAGCTCGTCCAGCGGTACACTGTCAAGCAAACGGATTGTAATTTTTGGTGCTTGCTTGACACCCGTTGACTAGAAAAAGAGCAAGAGAGATGAGCATCTATAAGACTCGTTCAGATGTAAACATACCTTAACCAACGGGAACAATCGATCACCCAGCGATTGTTTCTTTTCATGGAGTGGCAAACCGTCTAACGCCTTTAAAAATTTGCTAATCTCCTCACTTAATTCCTGAGCATTCATTGTATTTGAGTCCAGGACTTTGAGGTCGGTGGATTTACTAGGCTTGCTGTTGGATGATGACGGCGTAGCAGCAGCATTAGCAGCGCTTGTTCCATTTGACGTGTTTGCCGGCTTTGTATTGGGTGCAACTCCAGTCTTTGATGAATTAGCAGCAGCAGCCGATGAAGGCGTAGATGACATCGTTGTGGGTGCAGGTGGAGGTGCAACAATTGGAATAGCCCGAGAACCTTTAGGAGGAAGAGCAACATGTTGAATGTAACTCGGCATTGGCTCTTCCTTGGGCTGATAATAGTAGTTGGCCACCATTGTCGATGCAGGTGGAGGTGAAGACATATGGATAGCTGGGCCATAAAAAGCGAGATTCTGATGTAATGGTTGCTCTTGCTGCTGCTGCTGCTGTTGTTGTTGCTCTTCCACAAAGATGTCTAAAGCATCTTTGGCTTGCTTGATCTTTGCCTTTAAAAAGACCTTATTGAACAAACATGTGGCAAGATCCTTTTTCCTGAGTGTCAATAGCATGTCTACAATGTCGTTCAAGTTACTGTCGTTACTCTTTTCAACAGCCAGTACAGCTTTCGTAATGGTCTGTCTTCGTGTTTGAGAGCTCGTTTCTGTCATGACACTGGCCATAGACTCGACAGAGCCTCGTCGACGAAAACTAGGTCGTTCTTGTTGTTGCTGCTGCTTTTGAGAATGGGGTGAATAGGACCAGTGGCTGTTTGGATTGTGGTGCTGAGGTGGAGGTGGTGATATATGCTGCTGCTGTTGTTGCTGGTAGTAATTTGGGTGCTGGTATGTGTTGTTTGTGGAAGCAGATGTAGGTGTGGTGGCACTGGTGTATTGAGGTGTGTTGATGAATGCACCTGATGCCAATGTGGACAGTGATGGAGGCTGTTGCACACTGCCTGTAGCAGATGAGACTCGTTTGATAGGCGTGCTATATGTATGCTGCTGCTGCTGCTGTTGTCCTTGATAGGGCTCATGTACCTTTTTGGTCGGCCCTTGGTACTAGATAAAACGTCAATATTAAATGCGTAGTGTGTGCGTGGAAATATGGTATACCTGATTTGTTTGTTGCTGCTGTTGTTTCTGATCGTACTGATGAGGAGCACCCACACTGTTCTGATGGTGTTGGTGATGACTCAAGTTGCTACTGTTTCTTTCCATTGGTTTGTAGCCTGATGAGGGTGGTGGCGGTAGTAGTGGCTGCGAAGGCGTATAAGTCTGTTGATAGCTGCTACCATTATTGTTGTATTTCTGTTGTGGCATCGTCAAAGTACTACTATATCGCTGATCGATGCTATCACGGGTTCTTGTGGCATTTTTGCCATTGATTTTATTGTTGATGTTGTTAGTATGATAGCCGTTGCCATTGTTCTGCTGCTGCTGCTTCTGTTCATATATATTCTGATGCGACGGAGGTGATGTGAAGGATGGAGTAGGAGGAGGGGGAGGGCTTAGCCTGTTGTACAGTTGCTGCTGCTGCTGCTGTTGATGTTGCACCAAATAGGGTGATACAGATGTAGCAACCGTCTGTTGACGTGAGGCACCGTTACAAGTAGATTGAGTAGGTGATACACTGCCATCCGCTTCACGGGCTTTCTTGGGCTCATGAAAGGCAACAATGACAGGCTTTGACAGGATGAATTCGCCATCCATTTCATGCCTTGCCTTTTGGGCTTCATCTGCTTTACTGAAACTGACAAACCCAAATCCCTTTGATTGTTTTGTTTGTGCATTCTTCATGACACGGGCCGAGATGATACGGCCAAATCTTCGAAAGTTATTGAATAAATCGACGCTTTTCACATTCAAATCTAGATTCTTGATGTAGAGATTGGTGTAGTCGACCATGCTGGATCCGTCACTGCGAATCACCGATATGGGCGATGAAGCTGTGTTGCACATGGGTGCAGGTGTCGGTGGCAGCGGTGATGTGGGTGTGGAGATGTGCGCTGTGTCCAGTGTCTATAAATGATGAGCTTTAGTGATTATAGTATATCATATTAAATTTACACATACAATGTCCTTTGTTTCGATAGAATGTACTGATGACCTTGTTGGTTTGTTGCTGCTGTTGGGAATGATGGGGAATACCGAGCTAACTCTATTTTTTCAGCCAGTGTGCTGTCTGATGAGCGACATGATTTACTTACATGGTGTTGCCTTGCACCGTCTTGTTATGCTAGATGGAGAAAAGAGAGATGAGAACATGAGATGAAGAAAGAAACACATTCGACAGTTTTTACCATCATGCTTTCTGCATCTTGTGCATCTTGTGGATTAAAGTATTGCACCAGGGCAGTCCCCTTAAATGTCGAAGCTTGTTCCACCAGAATCTTGCATAAAATCATAGGTCCAAATGGACGGAACAGCTCATAAAGCAGCTTGTTGTTTGTATGACCTGGCAAGTTTTTAATGTGTAGAATACCTGCATGTGCTTCAGGTTCTGGGTAGTCACTAGATGGAGGGTTTATCTTGAGTTGCAATCGCAGACCAGCCCGGAAAGTGACACCATTTAGCAGCGTGTAGGCACGATCAGCTAGCAAGTTGATTTAGATGCATGTTTTGCAAAAATGGCATGCGACAAGCTTACCCATTTCTTTGCTCTTGAACTGAATGTAGCCAGATGAAGATTCATGGTTGCGACTCAGATAGATTCTATACATTTCATTAGACATCGTGGTCGATCCAATCCTAGGCGAAATGAAGGGTACCTTTCAGGGCAGCATGATTTGACGAGATCCATAATTTCAGTCTCGACAACAGAGTTCGGTAACCCATCGATATACAGCTTTTCAGTCACCAAAAAGCTGCTGTAGTACTCTTCTGATGGGGGTGGCACTTGTTGGTGCGGTTTTGTAGCTGTAGTGGCATGTGTGGCCATGTTGTTGTAATCTGAGGATGTATCCACCATGAGATGCTGACTCAGCCTGTTAGCATTGGTCTTCTTTGGCAGCTTTACCACAGCTTTGGTGACAAACAGTTCAGTCATTGTGCAATTGGTATAATGTAACGCGTTCGAGAGAGAGAAAAGGTCAAGATCAAGCTAGAAACAACGAAGCAAAATAGAAAAAAAAGAAGGGGTGAGGCAAGTGTCCGCGCTCAAATCCTTTAAATATGACAGGGAAAAAGCAACCCCAAGTACAAGTGATAAAGAGAATAATAAATAAACAGGTGCATGTAATAAACAAAAGATAAATATCGTTCTTTTATTCTGCATGGCTCTTGCTCTTGTCCCTTTCGGTCTCTCTCCATCTCCTTCCTTCAACAGCGCCTGTCTGTCCTGCCAGTGGATATTTTGTGTAATGAATCTGAGTAACACATGTTTGGAAAAAGAAAGAGAGGGTGCAGTTGATTTCTCATATCATCATACTTTATGCGTTTCATCTGTTTGTTTTGTAAAGAGAGAGCGCGAATTCAGTTACACACATTTCTTTTGAACCCGGTGGATCCGGGTGCCTTAATCTTTTCGTCTCTATTTGGTCCCCCTTCCCTCTCCACATGATTTATCGCTTTTTATTTCTTTTCCCTCTTTTTTGTTTTTATTGCCACTAGTAACAGCATAAAATGGCATCAACACATATCCTCAAAGATTATTCAATGGGCCAAGTGCTTGGCAAAGGCTCATTTGCAGTTGTATATAAAGCCGAACACAAGGTAAAGTAGGCTGATTCACTGTGGATCACTTGGTGTTGACGCTGTCCATCCACAAGCCAACAAAAAAAGTAGTTGCCATCAAATCAATCAAACCCAAGCTCATTCTCAGTGCTGATACAATGCGCTACGTAGAGACAGAGATAGAGATCATGAGAAGTGTCTGCCATCCCCACTTGATCAGTTGCAGAGACTACATTGTAGGAAGATCAAAATTCATGCCACCCAATTGATTCATTAAATTCATTTTGCTAGAAATCAAATTCGCACGTATACCTTGTTATGGAGTATTGCTCGATGGGCGATCTCAATGGTTATATAAAAAATGCCTACCAAAGCAAAGGAATGCCAGAAGACATCGTTCTACATTTTCTCGGTCAATTAGGTAGGTATTTGTTTTAGCATGATAAAATGAGTTGGTCTTGTTCATCATGGATTGCCTTTTTTTTTAAGCTTCCGGCTTGGAATATCTGCATAACCAAAATTTGATTCATCGTGACATTAAACCCAAAGTTAGTATATAGCAGGATGGTAATAAATCCACGGTAGGACTCACTCTATTTTTGACAGAACATCTTTCTCGTACCACCACCTGCAATATCCGCAACCAAGGTACCTGACGTTAAATTGGGCGATTTCGGCTTTGCAAAAGCGCTTCCAAAAACGAGTTTGGCCATGTCTGTCTTGGGTTCACCGATTTATATGGCTCCTGAGGTTTTGAAAGGGGAGCCTTACAATTACAAGGCAGATTTATGGAGCCTAGGAGTTGTCTTGTATGAGCTAATGACCGGACACACACTATTTCAGTCAACCGACATGAAAAATCTCCGTTCAACAGTGGATGCATACAGAGATCATATTCCTTTTAGAGAGGAAAAGTATGTGTACAGCTCTGAATTGAAGGATCTGGCCAAAGTACTACTGAAGAGATGTCCCGAAGAGAGAGCCTCTTGCGAAGAATTCTGTCACTATGTGAAATTGATATCTCAAAAGGATCGCCACAAGGACGCTACTTTCAACGCATTGATCGACAGCAACGAATTTCAACAGATTGAGGACGAGTACATAGTTATTGAATGTGAACCACCTCCAGCATCATCTATTATATCACCAACGCCGCCCTTGATTCCAAATATTCAAAGGAGTCATTCTGTTGATAATTATAAAAAGAAATCCACACCACTACCAATAAGGGATAGACGACACAGCGCTGGTGCGAATACATCCATGCTGACAAAGGCAATCTCTATGGCCCCATTCAACTTGTTTGGGGCTCACAGACACACTGCTACAACAGAAAAAGTGCCGGAGCCTTCTTCTTCGACATCTACAATAGCACAAGAATCCATTGTTGAAGAGGACGATATAGTGAAATACCTTGGCGATAATATTGATCGCACTACTACCACACTCAACATTCGATTATTTGAGATTACAAACTGCTTGGTAAAGCTATACGACAATTTGATTCAACCGAGTCAGATATATACGTCAAGACAGACCTTGACCGAAGAATTAATTGCATTGGTGCGGAAGATTGTCTTCCTGTTGAACAAGACTGTCATGGTCAAGATGAGCCCTAGGCACATGGATGAAGAGAGGGATCTTTTGAGATGGGCAACAGAAGAGCTAAACAAGTTTACAATAATTCAATCAAATCACAAGAAAACAGAGATCGATCAACGGGTCATCCAAAGACTGTTGTACGACAATGCTGTAGAAATGGTATAGTATTGACGATTTTTTATATATTCATTTCACACTGCTAACAATGTGATCCTACTGTAGAGTCGTGAGGCAGCTGTGTCACAGCTTGTTGGTGAGGACCTATTTAGCTGCAAAACCAAATATGAAGAGTCAATCCTTTTGTTGGAGGCCGTATTAATGTTACCCCCACATCAACATGTGAAACAGAAGGATGTTGTAATTATTGAAAACTGTGAGTAATGTCTATATTATGACCAGATACCCAATGATGACACTTTGAATATAGTAATCAGATCGCTCAAGAGCCGAAGCCAGAAGATTTCCCCTGAAGTACTCTGTATACAGAAAGAAATTGAAACTTTAAGATTATGAATACCCAATTTTATATGTACATACGAGCAATAAAATGTCATTAATGTTCACGAATGATATGAACAACTGGCATTAGTAGAGCTATATCTATTCCAAATTTGATGTGAGGAGTGCCAAATATCTTGTTCTAATGCTGTGATTTGGGCCATGCACTCGTCAAGCAATATCCACCAGTGTAGAGAGTTCCTGTCAATTTAAAGCGGCGACTCTACGCCTTCAGGGCACACATTTTATTGGTTCAAATTGTAATTTGTTTGATCAGATGGTCAGCTTGAACAATCTACATAGTTACGACTTTTCACCTACTTTTATTTTCAAAAGAATGCTGTTGTATTTGGTACTCATAAACAAAAAAAGCTATAAATATGCTAGGTATTCAAAAAAAAAGCAATTCTAGATTTGTTTGGTATCAATTCATTTGTTTGAAGCAGGTGGATCATGACAAATTGCTTGGATAGTTGTGGCCTGCTAGAGTTAGATAGCTTTTGGATTTGAAGGTCAAGAATCTCAAAAAATTTCGCCTATTCAAATGATGCATTATTGGCATAAAGCATGAACTTCAAGTGCACGCACCACCTTTATTAAAGTACAGCATATCCCTTTCTGTCATGAATATATCTGAGAGAGGAAGATCAATGGTATATCTGATGAAATGAGCACATGGTGGAATGTTCTTTTGTGGGGGTTTCTTACTCTCTGAGCATACCAGAATCAACTTTTACTTGGCCAATGTTTTTTTTAGGAATTCTTAATTGCAAAAGTAGCATTTCTTTCGAGTGAGTGGTTGCTCCCAAACAAAGATTCAATAAAAAATCTGCTGTAATTGACTTTTCAATTCAAAAATAAATCTGAAATTTAGCATCCTTTGTCTCTGAGTAAGATTGTTTGAAATATTAGGTGGGCCCATCTCTCTATAACTCATTCTGATATCAACGAATGAAGATATCTAATGAATAAAAATGCCGCAGCAATGCCTACATTGGAGTATATCAGCATCATATTTATAGTTATAGATTGACTTAACTACTTTTAATTCATCCTAATTCACGCTGAAGATGATAAAATCTCAGTAAGGATTTTTTTTTTTTTTTTTTTTTTTACGC
>DF836602.1:1849-14786 GCA_000950595.1 Mucor ambiguus
ATAATTAACGGTAACAGCAGCAGCAACTAGCACAAACTTGCCAAGACAGAGCATCATCACCAAGACAGCCAAGAGTAGATGGCTGCAACAGCAGCAGATAGTACCGAAAAATTAATATGATAAAACATCACCAACACAGCAAATGAGCGACAGTAGCAGCAGAAGCGCACACCTAATAAACGTCAAGACAGTAAGTAAAAAAAGGCAACAACAGCAGTAAACTGTACCAGCTTACCAAGAGAGTAGTACATCACCAAGACAGCGATAATAAATGAACAGCAGTAGTAGCAGCAGTAGTAGACAGCACCAAGACAGCAAGTAAACGACAGCAGACAGCAAAAGCAAGCATCTACTAAACAATAACACCAAGACAGTTAGTAAACGGTAACAGCAGCAGCAAATAGTACCAAATTACCACGAGAGAGTATCGAATCGCCAAAACAGCAAGTGAACGACAGCCGCAGCAGCAGCGAGCACCTAAACACCAAGACAGTAAGTAAGCGGCATCACGAGCAGCAAATAGCAACAACTTACCAAGAGAGAGCATTATAAATGTAGCAACAAGTGAACGGCAACACCAGTAAATAATAGCGCCGAAACACCAAGAATTCAGTATCAAGAATCAACCATTAACGTGGCTCACCCAATAGCGCATCAAAGAGTCCAAAGCAGAGCCCAAACTAAAGAAATTTTGCAACTACAAACAGCATTAGCACTGTATTCTACGTTTACTATTCCGTTTTTTATCATACTCACATCCATTCCATCAACAAAAGTAGTATTCCTTAAGAGTAACAGGCCTGCAAAGAGGGTCAAAAAATGGAGGGAAAAGGATAAAAGAAAAATCAAAAATCAATAAAAAAAGACGCGGCAAAAATAAGCGTGACAAAAAATGGCGTCACCGGAGTTTTGGTTTTAGTGTTCTAAATGAGCATCCATAGATCACCAAACGTTTTGTGTTGAAAATCTAACAATTGTAGATAGTAACCATCCATCAAACTTATATGAATTCGACATGACATTTAAAGACAAATCCAACGGTACCCCTATCATGTACTTTGGTTCACTGGTTCAAGAAATATTTGATAGGAGTATTTTTGCTGTTTTTAGAGAATTGCTTGGTTTCTATCATCAAAAAGTTGTATTTGACATTAATCAATACTATAAAACAAGCAATTTTCTATCGAATGAGTCTTTGGCTGAAACTCTAGCATGACCCTATCAACAGGAATTGAAAAATCTGTGCTTTCTGAAAAATCGTCGTCAAATTTTTCCTTTACTGGTACAGGCGGATTCTGGGCGAAGATTCAATTCATAATGCTGAAGAAAGTTACATTTGGCCGTATCTCAACCAGTAAACATCAGATTTTTGCAAAACAACAAGCATTCAATAGGTCTGCCTTAGATTTATTATGCTGTAATGTTTTGGTACTCCAAAATATAGTTTTCTGTTATAAATTTGTTCAAAGCCCTGTATTTTACGCTATTTTAGTGTGGAACTTGCCTATTAATCCATAAGAATAAATGCACACTGACTATAGTAAAGTTGCGTAGGATTAAAGTGTACATCATCGAATGGTACTCTGATTAATTCGTTAATAATAGGTATATTGCAAGTTGTATTGACACAAGCCTATTTGCAAGTATTTCGCACCACTTGACTGTTGCTAAGTGGTAAGGTGAGCAGCACAGCTTTGAGCCTCTGATGGATGGCAACGAGGTTAGTTATAATTAAGCAATTTTAAATACAACGAAAGCCAACATCGTGCCTATTGCTTCGTTATTCAACATCTGTTATTTGCTCACGATGTAGAAGACATCATATCAAAAGTAAAAGTCATTTTAACTATGCATAAAGTATAATTACCTAACAAGTGCCAGTGGAAGAAGCCAGTGCTGTGGAATCGTAAGATTCCAGAGAATTGGTTCGCCAAAGGAACAGTCTGTACTGTCGTTTCCCTTCGCATCATCATGGCAACAGCTACAATCGTGAAAGCAACGAAAGACTGAAGCTGAATGGCTGGCTGAGAGAGTGCAAATCTTTCATACAATCACAGGTACCGAAGAAACGCTGAACAACCTACTCATTGATGGCAAGCAAAGATTGGGAGGAGACATGGTATAGCACTTGACAATAATCAAGGTTCTGCTCAAACATCTGTTTAAAGTCGGTATTCATCGACATACCTGACAAAAGCACTACTAACACAAACGATAAATAAATGATTGATTAATATAACTCACTTCAAAACAGTCAAGTGCAAAGTAGTATATAGCCCTAATAAAGATGCAACCCAAATGTCATGGCTGGGCTGTATGTGTTGTTTACCATGTAAAATCGCACTCTCCAATACTGAAACAAACCAAAGATATTGCACTTTCTTGAATTACTGGACCTAATGCAAAGGCGCACGCACATTTACTATTGATAGGATCACGTCCTCTCAGCATTAAACACAAGAAACTTGTAGCTACGCGATTATGGCCAACATCATAAAAGATCGGGCGTTTCATTTTTAAAAAGCTTTAATCGATTTATGGATGGAGATGAAGGGAGTGAGGAATAAACTATGTGCAATGATAGTTAAAATAATAACGAAAGGGGAATACAAAGAACTCCAAGTTTTCTTTTTCTTCTTCTACTCTCTTTGCTTTCGATATTTTACTTTTGTCTCTTTATCATTTATTAAACAGCCAACTTAGTTACAGACATTCTCTTGACCAGAGGCCTTGGTGTTGAGAATCAAAGCAACGATAAGGCCATAAAGACCCAAGACTTCAGCGAAAATCAAAATCAAAATCTATTATAGAAAATGAATTAGTAAATCAGATCGACCATCCCAAACACACACTCAATGCTTGTTGAATAGTTACCATGCCGACAAACATTCTAGGTTGTTGAGCAGTAGCACGAACACCAGCATCACCAGTAATACCAATGGCAATACCAGCTATTAAATAACATTAGGTTACTTGATATCATATGCATACAATTCCAACTTACCAGCAAGACAAGAAAGACCAACGGAGAGACCAGCGGCCATTTGGATGAAACCACTGAAAAGGGTTTGCTTCATGGCGACTAGACATGATGACAAGAGTGTTAGTAAAATGGGAAGCCAAGATACAAAAAAAACGCGCTAAATCAAATCTTGAAACATCCAAGGATGATGACACTTACGACCACCAGACAAAAGCACAGATACGACGACACCATAGATACCCAGAATACCAGCCATGACGACAGGAACAATACACTTCAAAACTAAATCAGGACGCAAGACACCCATAGCGGAAAGTCCAACACCAGACTTGGCAGTACCATAAGCAGCACCGAGACCTATACACATTCAAGACGAAACCGTTAGAAAAAAATCGTGTAACAAAATAGCATCTAAAACGAGAAAGGCACCGAGGTAAACAAGCGCGACTTTTTTGCACCTGTTTGCTCTAATAGAATACCTCTTCGTTTGCTGATATACTTACAACTGAAGACGATAGCGGCGGCACAGCCCATAGTGCCGAAGAAGGGTGCATAAACAGGACTGATTTGAATATTGGTCAAGACATTACGTTTTCAATCATTTTGCCTGAGAGAACTTACCAGTATTCACTCATTTTTTATTGTATATGTATCTAACAAAATAAACTAGCTGTCAATACACATAGCTTTGCAGACAAAAGCCTTTGTTTGATGATGCCAATACTCACTCTTTGTACGTTAAAAAAGGGGAAAAGTTTTTTAATGGTATGAAGAAGAAGAAAAGTAAATAACAATCTGCGAAAAAAAGCCTTTTACATCTGTGTTCGATGATGTCAGATGTTCGATGTCCGTGAAAACGTCACGAAAACGATGCTCAAGATCATTAGACGCAATGATCTCCCTGAACGTTTCGATGAGTCTTGAGGTCAGGTTATAGCAAGCATGTAGAGCTACATGATTTTGCAAAGTCCAGACGAAATACGATGCGATTAGCAATTTTTAGCTTGGAGATGTTGTTGAGAAATGGCTGCTTTGACCCCGCTTCGAAACCAACATAAATGTCGCAAATGAGATGTCGTCTATAGTGATGATGTTTGATCTCCAGTACCATCAGTCTATTGGGATCTTCTGTTGATATGCTAACATTACTATGTTATAGCCGCCCTGAATCAATTCTGAGATCTCGTTATGATAAAGGTTGGCCGAAATCAACTTTCAAATCAACAGCTGCTTGCTAGGACTTAAAATTGTGGCATGCTCAAGTGTATTTACACATCCCGCTTCACCGATTCAACATCAGAAGATGAATCCATAAGCAAATGTGGACATTTATGCACGTAATCTTATGCAAGAGGCTTTTAATATCTCACATTGATCCTCAAGTCTAAATCAATGCAAGCATAACATCAGATACTGGAGCTGGATATCTCAGTCTCTGCATTCCTGTCAGTACCTGAAATCGAAGAATTGGAACAGAGCGGGCGTTTCATGTTCAGGATACTCCAGACAGCTGTGGTAGCGACCATCTCCTTTGTGATGTATTATGAAGCGACCAAATTAGAAGATAGCATTTGAATAGGCAGCTATTGTCATTAGGCACTGCACTCAGCTACTGATAAGCTTCAAAAGGCCACAGCATCTGATGATGCATTGTTATCACCGTCAATGCAATCGCTTTGACAGGTACATAATGGCAAAGTTCACGCCTCAAATACATATACCTTGCTCGAAATTCTTGGCAGCAAACATGCATTATATCTCGGCCGTTTAGCAGATTGATACATTGCCGCTTATCACTAGGAAGATCTCTTGATGCAGCCTTATTTCCACTGCAAAGCTTAATTATCAGATTTGGCCTCCGGGTTTCCTTTCAGCAATGTGACTCCCTGCAATACAGTTTTACATCAAATTCGAAAAACTTTTAATTGACATCTTCTTCTCCAGCTTTCACCAACATTAAAAATGTCAAATAACGAAAGCAACAATACAGCAGCAGCACAACCAACTGGAGCCTTGGATGCAGTCTTTGTGGAATCTGTCGAAATGCCCGAGGGGTCCGTTCTCATTCAAGGCCCTGATTTCAACAAGAAGTTATCACTTTCAGAATTATTAGGCTCTTATAAGCAAATTGGATACCAAGGTAGTAGTCTCGGTGAAGCCATGGAAATCGTCAAGGAGATGGTAAGCGAGCTGCAATGAATGTTATTAGCCCCTGCGACAGACACCTAAGCAGTGATATTAGAGAAAATGGCGTCTTTCCGACGAAGCAGTTCTTCCCGACGAAGCACCAGAATACCTCGATCCTGAAGTGCGCAAAAAGACCAAATGTAAGATCTTTTTGGGCTACACATCCAACTTGGTATCATCTGGCTTGCGTGAGATTATCAGGTTTTTGGTCCAGCACAAGATGGTCGATGTCATTGTGGCTTCTGCTGGTGGTGTAGAGGAAGATTTCATCAAATGCCTTGCTCCTACTTATCTCGGTGAATTTGCATTGAAGGGCAGTGATCTCCGTAAGAAGGGTTTGAATCGTATTGGCAACTTGCTGGTGCCCAATAACAACTACTGTAAGTTTGAAGATTGGGTCATCCCTATTTTCGACAAAATGTTGGAGGAGCAAAAGGAACAAGGCATCGTTTGGACTCCCTCTACCATGATTGAGCGTCTTGGTAACGAGATCAATGATGAGTCCAGTATCTACTACTGGACTTCTAAGAACAAGATCCCCGTGTTCTGTCCTGCTATCACGGATGGCTCTTTGGGCGACATGATCTATTTCCACTCTTACAAAAACCCTGGATTGATTGTGGACATTGCTGCTGATATCCGTGCCATGAACAACCAAGCTGTATTCGCTAAAAAGACTGGTATGATCATTTTGGGCGGTGGTGTGATTAAGCATCACATTTGTAATGCCAATTTGATGAGAAACGGTGCTGATTATGCTGTCTACATCAACACGGGTCAAGAATTCGATGGCAGTGATGCTGGTGCTCGTCCTGACGAGGCTGTCTCCTGGGGCAAAATTCGCGCTGACAGCAAGTCTTGCAAGATCTACGCAGACGCTACTCTTGTCTTCCCATTGATCGTTGCAGAGACATTTGCCAAAGAATTCCATCAACAAGAATCCGCATAAATCCTCCACACATAGAACATCCACATACTATACATCCTCATATTATAAACTTCATCGTATTAAAAGCACACACACACTCTCTCTCTTTTATTGCAACCATCTATTATTCCTCGTCCCTGTATCTCTTCTTGACAAGTGCGTCTAATAGCACTTTTCTCTCGGTTTTCAGTTTTTTCAAAATTTTCTCTGTGGATGCCCATTCGTCGCATAGCATTTCGTTTTCCCTTGAGATGTATTGAAGTTGTGCTTTTGCTAGTTTGTATTTATCAGACATGCTCATCTCTTTCTTTGCTGCTGTGGCTTTATTCTTCTTGTGGTGCATCTTTTTCAGTTTGGCTGTAGTGGTGTCACCGGGCATCAGGCTGACCTCGATATCGGAAAGGTCGTCATCTGAGGAGGAGAGCTGATCATTGTTCAGCTGCTGCAATTCTTTCAATTTACGCTTCTTTTTGATGGACTCTGCTATCGGCTTTCTTTTGATCTGTAATGGCTCTTCGTGAATAAAGTTATCAGTGGGTTTTGTCTGGGTGTCCATGGTGTGATTTTTGTGATGAAGCGAAAGGAAAAAAAAGCAAAAAAAAAAAACTGCTCTGGCCGCTTTATCATTCTTCTTTTTGACTCTCTTTTTTGATGACATCGGATGATGAGAACTACTACTACTACTACAACCACCAACAAACAATGAAATGCATGATCCAAGCTTGTTTGACGCATGTCAGATAATTTGAAAAGTCATCACTTGGACATGGAGGCTGAATAAAGCAGGGCAATCGCCATAACTCCACTCATGATATCAAACAAGAACACCTAAAAAGTGGCCATCCACTTGCCTCTGCAAGCTCTCTTTTCACTGCATTAATCCATCACAATCTAGACGTTTTTATTACTCTTGGTTGTTGTTATTCTCATTTTGAAATGCCTGAGCAATCTGGGGATCAACACCGTAAGTAGGCCATAATGAAGCAAAAAAAGTATAGGCCCCTCTTTTCCAGACGTCTAAAGCCGTAAGGGGTCTAGCAGGTGCTTGAGCAGCAGTACCGTTTGTATCGTTTGAACCAGACGCATTATCCTGGCTTGAACCCGATCCTTCGCCATGATCCTGTCTTCTCTGCGTCAAGTTGTCGCTGCTGCTGCTGTTGTTGTTGTTGACCGAAGTAGAGGTGCCTTCTGCATTACCATCGACATGGGGATTGCCATTAGCTTGAGGAGCACCAGCAGGTCTTTGCAATCCTCCTCCATTACCACCGCCACCAGGTCTAAATCGGTTAAAGTCCTCCACTCGAACTCGACGCAACACAAATCTCAGTCTACCCGTTTGGTACAAAAAGAACACAAATGCAATTGCATGAAAGATAAAGATGCGCTCAATACTTGCTCCTTGGCACAGCATAAACAGTACAACAATGAGCTTTAGTGCAAGCCAGATGGAAGTTGCTCGTTGCGCAATTGCTGGTCGAGCAAGAGCAGGTCCGTTTCCTTCAAAAAGGGGGTTGTTTTGCTGGGCTTGTTGCTGCTGAGGAAGCTGATTGAGATAAGGCTGCACAATAGGCTCTTGTACATGTTGCTGCTGCTGCTGCTGCTGCTGTTGTTGTTGTTGTGCTTGTAGTGGAGATGGAGAAGATGCCAATACATTGGCGCCTGCTTGCTGTGGATACATGGGAGGTTGGGCGAGTGGTAATGGCATTTGGGTATTGTGATATTGCTGAGGTGATAGATTTTGAGTGAGGACCAATGTTGGTGCAAGATAGTATTGCCCACTATAAGAAAGAGAGTATATAAGTCGCTTGTTATACATATTACTACAGAAAGGGCTCTTACTTTATAGATACAACTTGATAGCCTCCAGGTAAAGAGGACGGATACATTGGTTGTTGCTGTTGCTGCTGCTGCTGCTGTTGTTGTTGTTGTTGTGGCATTTGAAAACCGGTGCCTTGAGGTGTTCTATCTGTGAGAGGTATGCCTGAAGAAGATGTGGGTGCTGAAGCTTGAGGGAAAACGGGATGAGAGGCGGGTGTGTGTGCACGGGAATTGGAAGTAGCAGCGTCGATAGAAGGCTTAACGACAAGATGAAAGGTAGGAGTGACCTCCTCGTCACTTTTTTTCAAGATTTCAGCCAACATATCAGCATCCTGCAAAAGCTTTCCACTGTAGATAATGCGTTGGTTGGCTGATTTGGGATGATGAGGATGAACAGGCTCAATCGATTTCTTGAGTGTCAGTATAGTGGCATTTAAGGTCGTTTTCACTTCCAATGTCTCGTTGAGAGATGGTGATCGGACAAGCACTGTTATTTCCTTATCAATTACGTCTTCCATCGTGTATTGCTGGTTGCTTTTGCCACGACTTTAGTAATAAAGGAAAAGAGTGAAAAAGAAGCCTTTTCTTTGTTGCAATTACTAGATGTCTCGAAGCATTAACCCATCTGCCTACATGGTCACAATCAAACACGTTACCCAATCAATTCATCCCAAATAGCATTCTGGATAAACCCTCTATTAATTCGTTCATGATTGAAACCGCTGTATAGGCGTAGATCAATCATGTCAATAAAGCCGTTTCGTTTGGATGATTGTATTCTGAACATCACCTGTTATTCACCCAGCTGTACTGCTTCTAAGGAAGAAGCGCCAGAGATGCTCACACTCAAGTCAATGTCTGTATTTACTCTCCTATTAAGATACTGAAGAACTACTGTAGTTAGATACGTTACCATCAAAAAGAACGTCAAGAGCATGTTATATTTTGGATTGTATCATTTATTTCTGGAAGCAATCTCGACTTTATATTGCAATGTGCATTTCCCTGCACTAAATTCAGCATGAATTGTCAACTTAAAGGAGCGCAAATTTTGAGAAAGCAACTTCGCTTGAAGCCGAGAGGTACAGCGAACGATATGCCTTCCTGGAGAGATATTCTCTGCATTTAAGAGTAGCTTAACGGTTATCATGTTGTCAACTTATTGTGAGTTCCTAGCCATAAAAGAGAGACAGCACGCCTCTGAATGCTCAAAATATCTCCCAGACAGTCTAATAATACGTCCCTTGCGTCAAATGATCGCTCAAGATCCCAACTTAGGTGTCCTTGAGTAACGCTGAATAGTAAATTCGCTGCAGGTTTCTTGTCAGGAATACATGATTTGATTATCTGAATTTCAGCTGCAAAATATTGGTGAAACAAGGTTGAAGACCCAAGATGACACGCTACACTTAATCTTTGGTGCCTGAAATGGCCATGATATTATCTATCATTGTATACCAAACATGCTAATAACATCTAGATCTTGTCCTATGCTAAAGTACTATCACCTGAAACCGTAAGCGTATACATTCAAAGATAAACGTTGCACAAATTGATCATCATTAGAGATTTCCCCATGTGATCTATGTCTCTTTATTTGAAAAATGAGGTGTCAATAGGAAAAGAAGTGTAGGCTTCACCTGAATGCTTATTGTTTATGATTTCTCGTAGTGGTGGCAGTTGATAAAAAGGAGGGGCAGCTATCGATGTTATGTTACAAGAGGATAATTTTGAAATAGGGGGTAAATAGATGTTGTTGTTGCTGTTATTGTTAGACGATGAACAAGTGGAAAGGGTGGGAGACGAGGTCATGGAAGGTGAAGGAGGGGTATTGCTGGCATGATCGTTGTTTGTAGTCGCGCTGTTGTTTGATAAAGATGTTGGTTTACATTTATACAAGGATGATTGCCATCTACCAAAATGCACAATGTTATCTGACGCATAGGATGGTGGTGATAGCACCTCTTTCTTTAGGGGTTGATGACAAATACTTGTGTCGTTATCAAGTTTCCGTTTACGTGCTACAACCGCAATGTTGGTCCTACTACAAACCATAAAATTGAATTTTTACTCTTTTAGGATATAATGTATAAATATATATATGCTTACCTCTTCTTTTTGGATGGTGGTCGTGATGTCGTGGATGGAAATGTTGTTGATAATTGATGGTTCTTCCTTACTCTGATCTTAACGCCTTGATCCGAGAATGCGCGCGACAGAAATGTAGACTCCATTGGGCCTGGGTATTGCTTTGTTGTGTACACCGTAAAGGCATTGGATAAAATATTCTTGCGATTTTCAACTATGCCACTATTTTTAAGCATCTAATTAGAAAAGCCTGTTACACACAAATAATTAATATCTTCTCCCTTACTCTATCATCTCAAAAAGACTAAAGTAAAGTCGAAAGTAGCCCTGCTTTCTCACTGCTAAATCGCCAAATACGAAAAATCCGCCATCTGTGTTATCAATGTCTCGTAATCTGTATAGTGAGGATACCGTGGCACCTGACAAATACTCTTTTGTTGGTAGTGGGCTTGCTGTATTAGGCGTTTCAGCGTGAACGATGTTGACCATGACAAAGTAAAATGGGCTCTGTAGTGATTGCCTATGGTGTAGTCTTGTTACTATAATTTATCCAAGTTTGGCATTTTTTCTACTGTCATTTACTTTTTCTCTTCATTCGAAAAATTGATCCATTGCATTTGCACTATAGGTGGCGGTTCTATAGATCTTTTGTCTCTTTCATTTGGCACGCTGATTTTAGCTCTTGTTGGCTGCTGTCTTAGTATAATACCATAGTCCCTGATGAGAGATGTGGTTTCAGTTTCGTTGCCCCTTTTGTATTCCTATGAACTATATTCAAATATGCTAACCTATCACTGGACAATTGTGACAATGATGAATCCATGAATCGGTAAGAGCAGGACATGTTGAATACAAGAATTTTAAAGCAAGAGAAAAAGGTAGAAAAAGAAGACAAATGAAGGTAGAGGTTATATACCCGTATCCACGGGAAAGAACTTTCCCGTTCGATTAATGGTAAATTTATGACATTTTGGGAATCTAGGTAACCATTAATCGTCTCAAAAAAGGGATATTTACCGGGAAAGGAAGCCTGCCAAGCGAACCCAGGAAAATTTTATAAATTGATGATGAAATGACGTTGAAATCCTCGGTGACTCAAAGGCCATTTTGGCTCTACTAGCCAGCTTGCGAAGTGTTTACTCTTTCTCTTGTAATTTCTACTTGTATTAAATTTACATCATGTCTTGGGTTCAAAAGGAAATTCGCTTAAATGAACGTAGAAGAGGTATTGAAGCAGTGGCATGCTTGAAATGAATCGCGCTTCTAACATCTCGAGAAAAAAAAAAGGCTGTCATTTGGTTCACAAGGAGATTGTAGGTCAACTGCCTGAATTGAAAAATTTCAAGATAGGCATGGCCAATGTATTCTGTAAGTCGAAAAGCACATGCTACACTGCTCTCTTGATTCACCGTCAATCAATAGTACAACACACCTCTGCTTCATTGATGATCAATGAAAACTATGATTCTGATGTACAAAAAGACATGGAAATGGGTTTGAACAAAATTGTACCAGAGACATTTCCTTACATCCACACAGCCGAGGGTCCTGACGATATGGTAGGTGGATAGATGGTTGGATGTTTTTTCTACTTTCTGACCCACTCATATTGTATAGCCTGGACATTTGAAATCTGGAATTGTCGGTGTATCGTTGAACATCCCAATTACAAATGGCAAACTCAATTTGGGCACCTGGCAAGGGTAACATATTTTGCTCTCACTCATTTATCCGTTGATAAATTAACCCCTCCTTTTTTCTCATAGCATCTACTTGTGTGAACATCGCAACTCGGGTGGCTCGCGTCGTGTTGTCGTTACGTTACAAGGTCAAACTAAATAAATAAACTTTTTTATTATCATTGAGGGCTTAATCTATGCATTACTGTTTCCAAGGATTGTCTTTCACTGCTTGTTAACGATAAGCCAGGAGAGTGGACTAGTGCATTGGAAGTCAACAATATGTATTTGGTATCTGAATGTTGTGCGTGCTTTTGTAATGCGGAAATGGCTTGATCTACAGTGATGTTCTTTTCATATGCGGTGAGTGAGGAGGAGGATGAGGAGGAGTTGTGGTGCTTTTGTGCGACTCTGTTGCCGTTGCAGTTGTCATTTTCATTATCATTAGCTGTGTTTATTCTGCGTTCTTCTGCCACTGTCAAATTGTCAGCTACAACATCTTCCTGGCCATGCGCTGATGTTGGAAGAGATAAAACTGCGGTCAGCTCTGTCGGATTCACCTTGATTGGTAATTCGCTTGGTGCCCACCAATATACTGGGTATCTTCTGTCTATGTTATTGATCAAGCATGCAAAAAACACCTGGATGACAGCAGATAACACTACAACACCAATGTAAAGCCATTTGATCTCGAGAAAAGCGGGCGTGGTTACTGGGATCACAGCCGTTGCACCGCCTGGAGGATGCACACATTTGGTGATTTGCATTATTAACAATGAGATGGCCATGGCTGTGGCACCGCCCACCCACTGCACAGCAGTGTACTGACCCTCTGATGCCCAGTTCTTTTGAATGCCCAAAAACAACTGTGAAATGATCACACCTGTAAGTGCACCAATGATTTGGCCACCAATAACATTCCTAGGTTGTGCCAAGGGTGATTCTATCACACCGTATACTAGCACTGCTGTTGCACCCTGAAATGAGGTTAGCTCACATAGTCAACAATGCAAACATGTGCTGCGTACTTACAAATGATGCGACAATCATGGGTGTGTTGTGAGCTTGAAATGAAGGGCCGTAAGCAAATATGACTTCGACCACTGCAATGCCTAGCCAGGAGGCAATGAAGCACCACATGTATATTCTCCAAACAGAATTTTTTTCCAAGGCATGATCTGGCCCTCTGTAGCCTAGGAAATGAGACAAGGCATAGGGCAGTTTTTTCAAAAGAGGCATGGTTTTTTATTACAA
>DF836602.1:18343-34305 GCA_000950595.1 Mucor ambiguus
TGCCAAAAATATAACCTCCATCACAGTGATGTCTTGGCTCCAATCGCTTTCTTAAACATACGCCAGCAGTGTTCTACTTTATTCTATATGATTGAAAATGCATATTGCTTGATCGCAGCCTTGCAAGGCTACATGCCTCTCTTCAAAAAGCATGTACTCATGTAAATCAGCCAAGAGGAGAGCACCGTACTAGTTTCACAAAAACGTCATATACTTGACGCAAGAATCGGAATAATCACACGCCACATTTATGAGAGATCGAGAATGCAGGACCAGCATAGGTGTCCTACTATCCAAGTAGCATATACCGTGCCAATAATATATCGCTTTTTGACATATAGTTATTAGGTGAAAATTCCTACAAACAACCTGAAACTGTGGATCTAGTTGTTGAACAATGCTCTACGTCTATGCCAGTAGGAACAGCTATAATATGGTTTGGTAGAATACTTGCATTGCATCTAATTACTCAAATGGAAGCAGAACAGGATGAAATTTGAGTGCCTTCAAGTCATCTTTTTTTGCGTTAAAAGCCGTTTTAGATCTTCAGAATAGCACCAAACAATTACGTTCATCCAGCACTAACTTACTGACACCTTTGCTCAACTTTTTGAGGACAAAAAAAACATTGTCAAAAATCCATCAAAACGCATGAGGGGTACCTCGTACTTTTCATCAAAATTCAAACGATCGCGTTTTTGAAGGCAAAAATGAATACTTCTACTAAGGTATATGTTAAGTCAAAAAGTTTCTCTTGATCGAAAGCAACCCCGGAAACTTTGTTTGTGAGACCTTTATATGTAAAATTTTGATATTTTGTCCAAAAGCCCCATTTAATGTTTTCCAAATCTGCTCAATAAGCTTATGCAGAACATTTGTTTTTCTTTGCACCATTGAATGCTCCTTGAAAAGTACTTCAAGAAAGCTTAAGAAGGTATTTGGTTTTCACCACGCTTTATATAGTCAGCTTTTGCAAAATAAATCAAACAGGTCGCTTTGTGATCAAAATTAACGAATCGAAACAGAAATTGAGCGTCGGATTCTTAAACGGGTTTGGCTGCAAAATACAGTTTCATGAGGATAAGTGATACTTTTGAGAGCTATTAAACAGGATATTGCGAATCAAAAAGTACTACTGCATAGTAGAAGCGTTTGGAAATTTTAGCTATTGTTAATTTCGCGATATAAGCCAAAGGCTCGCAGCAGTGCGAGCTACCTGAACGTAGGTTGGTTTCCACCGAAGCGAAGCGTAGTAAGTCAGGAAACCACCCAAGGTGGGGAAAGGTTAGCATGTCATCATCTGATTCTTGTATTGTGAATTTTATTAGTTACTGTGAGCGAGATCAAACGGACAATACAATACATACAAATGAGTTGCGAAATCATTTGTAAGCTCAATTTTATGATGTATTCCGTATATCCCCTGGGGCGTTACACCGTTAAAATCGAATGAATAGGACGTTTCATAGGAATTGTGTGCGCAGTGAGCTTTCTTCAAGCTGATTCAGCACTATTTTCATAGAAGAAATTGTTTGTGATCCTTCATGCACCAGACGCCTTTGTTTGTACATCGGAAAAATTGCGGCCTTTTTTTGTATTCATGCGTTACACAGCACAAATCTGTGCCTCCTGAAACCCTAAGCATTTACAGAGCTTCAAGTCGATCAATCGAGATAAACACCATGTTTTGCATGTATGACGAGTATTTCTTAATTTAAGCCAAACGCAATCTGCATCCCTAATTGCAACCTCTCTGTGTCAAGTTACTCTAAGCTAATTTCCTCATCAAATGATCCACTTTACACGGCCCTCACGACTGCGCCCATTTGTAGCATAAATCCTGATATAGATCATTTGCATTCGTAGCGTCCTCGAACAGAGATCTTGTATTTATAAGCTATTGTTGTGCTTTGCTTTTCAACCCATATAAATAGAGAGCCTATACCGTCCATCCATTTCGTTTTATCTATATCAAACAACTTAAAATCAACAACAACAACAAAAATGGCTTCTACTACTACAACAAATGAACGTGTCTTTGTGGTCGGATCTACAGGTAAGTTCATCATGGAGACGAGTGGTCTCGGTTTTTACCTGTAAAGCATTCATTGATTAAAGAAAATTGCCACAGGTAATGTCGGTTCTGCTGCAGTCAAAGAACTGCTCAAGCATCAAGTCCCTGTCACTGTATTCTCTCGAAACTTGGCCAAGGTGTCTACCGTGTTCCCTGATGCAGGCGATTTGCTCAAGGTCGTGGAAGGTGATTTCAATGACTTGAGTCCCATCAAGGAAGGTATTAAGGGACACACCCGTCTCTTACTATTGGCTCAAGGCCTGGATACCACTGTCCACATCAAGAAGACGATCGCAACATACGCCTATGAAGCTGGTGTCAAGCAAGTCGTCGATATCTCTACTTCTGCTGTGAATCTCGGCTGGAGAGCAAGCACGATCGGAGGCGTTCACTATTATGCTGAAAAGGCCATCTTTGATATTCCCAACCGTAGCCACTTTGTTACTCTTCGTCCAGCTTGGTTTGCAAGCAACATTATTCGTGATCAGCGTCCTATCGCCAACAAAGCCTTCTTAACCACGGCTCCTATTGATTTCCAAAAGGGTTACATTTCTCCCAACGATATTGGTGCTGTCGCTGCTACCATTTTGCGTGAAGATGTTGCCAAGCATGCCGATGCCGTATACAACCTTACGGGAGAACTGGTCACTTCTGGTCAGTTGGTAGAATCTCTCTCTCGTGTTACTGGCACCCAAGTGAAATACCAACAAATCAGTGCTACTGAATCATACAACAATTTAATAGCTACAGGCTGGATCCCTCATCTCTTGGCCCTGGATCTGACAGATCACGCTGGACTAGAGAGCAATCTGTCCATCACGCCCATCATTGAAATCCTTTTAGGCAGAAAGCCTGAAACAGTTGAAGAGTATCTTGCTCGCAACAAGGACAGAATTCAATAAATTTATGCAAATAAATAAATTTTACTTTCACTATTTCTTTTGTCGCATGACGGATAATGAGCTGCTTTTGGTATGCCAAGATCCATCATTTTGCTATCCAATGCTCACAACATAACTAACTCTCCCATCTCCATATAACGCACATCATGGCAGGCTTACTAAAAAGTGCATGGATTATGCAAAAAAAGGTGGGTTTACCTTTTCAATGTAAAAGGAGATCTAAAAGATCAAGCTTGTCGTCCATTTCGAATAGACTTCCATTGGTCTGTTCAATCCAAAATACAAGTCCTTTCTAAAGCTTTTGTGTGTGCAATCGCTTTTTTTTCTTTTCTTTTTCCATTTCATAAACGAAAGGATATTTACAAGAGACAGCTATACCCTTATTATTTTTCCTGGAGGAGGGGTCGACTTATTCCTTGGTAAACTTTTTATACTAGTTCTTTATCTATTTCTTCAACTATCATCAAGAACAGAAACAAACAAACGAGCAATACACACACACAACAACAACATCTATTTACACACTATTCAATATGGCCACAGTTGCTATGCTCAACTCTCAGGAAAACCTGAACAGAATATTTAGTGAACTAAAATCAAAGTAAGAAAGCACTAGAGAGAGAGAGAGTGAAAATTATGGGCTTGTTTGTTAAATCCATCATACCACTAGACACGAAGATAGACGTATAAAGGCTGCAGATGAACTTCGTGAAACAGTAAGAATACAACTATCCGTTTTTTTTTATTACCGTAAGATACTCACATAGGATGTATTATAGGCAGCAACAGCTTCAAGAGAACTATCAGAGGAGAACCTCGTCCGCTTTACAAACGACATCAACAAACGATTCTTTGACTGGACTCATGGAAATGACAACAATGAGAAGCTGGGAGCCATCATTGGTATAGGTATGTTATCGTCGTATTGAGCAAGACCCATAGGTCTTATCTGAAGCCTTTGTACATAGACCGTTTGATTGGGTTAGAACCAGAAAGCAATGCTACACGTTTCCATAATTATCTTCAACACATGTTACCCCACCATGATCAGCAAATTATGGTCCCGGCTGCAAAAGCGTTGGGTCGCTTAGCCGTCAGCTCATCAGCTTTCACTGCGGATTTAGTGGATACACAAGTCGAACATGCACTGGAATGGCTTCAAGGAGAGCGCAGTCGTCTAGCAGCCGTCTTGGTGTTGAGAGAATTAGCAGTAAATGCACCCACGTTGATTTATGCATATGTGCCTCGTATTCTGGATCTCATTTGGGTGGCATTGAGAGACTCGAGAAATGTCATCCGCGAGTATGCGGCCGATTGTCTATCGCAGTGCTTGGAGATTGTACAGCAGCGTGAAACACCTATGCGAAAGACGTGGTATGCTCGAATTTGGGAGGAAGTGAATCGTGGATTGCGCATGAATAGCCCAGAAGCTACACATGGTAGTCTATTGGCTATGAGAGAGCTCTTGTTACATGCTGGCATGGTAAGTGTGGCGGGTTGCTTTGTGTGGCAAAGATGGGAGGGTACTGATGACAGATGTTTAGTTTATGACAGACATGTACAAGGATGTGTGTGATATCACACTGCGTTTAAAGGACGCCCGTGATGCGTTGATTCGAAAGACTGTGGTGTCCATTATTCCAACACTGGCATGCTACGATCCAGCAACATTTTCCGAACTCTATTTGCACAAATCCATGAGTCATTTGCTCAACTTGCTTCGTAAGAGCAACGAAAAGAGGGATGGTAAGTAGATGTGCGTGTGGATAAAAATAATCTAGGTTTCTCACTGTGGCCCTTATTAGCCTTTATCGCCATTGGACAAGTCGCCATTCAAGTCAAGAGCAACATGAGCCCCTATCTGGATGCCACTTTAACATGCATCAAGGAAGCATTGATGGTGAAAGGGTGAGTACTGTATGAGACGTACAACATAACACATGGCTCACACTGCCTCAATGCCAGACGACAGAGAAAAGAAAACGAATCAGCCATTTTTACATGTATCAGTATGTTGGCTACTGCTGTTGGACAAGCACTGACCAAGTATTTGCATGATCTGTTGGATCTCATGTTTCATTGTGGTTTATCCGAGCCATTAGTGGCAGCGTTGAGCAACATTGCAGACCGTATCAAGCCATTATCGCCTGTGATTCAAGGTAATTTTCTTTTTGTTGTACGATCAAGAAAGGCGGCTTGCTGACGCCATCTTCCTCATAGAGCGCTTGTTAAACGTCATCTCCATCACCATCAGTGGGCAGCCATACAAACAGCCAGGAGCACCCACCAACCGCACCATCATTCAGACAGTCGAGCGACCTCTGCGAGAAAATGGATTAGGCGATGGAAAAGACAATGACACGATTGTACTTGCATTAACGACATTGGGCTCCTTTGATTTCTCTAATCATGTATTGAACGAATTTGTGCGTGATTGCATTGTGAATTACCTGGATGACGATCTTCCCGAGATCCGAAAAGCAGCTGCCGTCACTTGTAGCCAGTTGTTTGTGCGTGATCCCATCTGCAATCAGACCAGCGCACATGCCATCAAAGTGGTGGGCGAAGTGCTGGAGAAGCTGTTGACGGTCGGTATCGCAGATCCAGACCCCGTGATTCGAGAAACCGTATTGTCGTCGTTGGATGTTCGATTCGACCGCCATCTAGCACAAGCAGACAATGTCAGATCGCTCTTTATCGCTCTCAACGATGAGGTGTTTGCTATCCGAGAGATATCGATCACCATCATTGGTCGACTGACCACATTCAATCCAGCCTATGTCATGCCGTCGCTGAGAAAGACGTTGATCCAACTATTGACAGAACTAGAGTACTCTGTGGTGAGTCGACAAAAGGAGGAATCAGCTCGTCTGGTGTCCTTGCTGGTCAGAGCAGCTCAACGACTCACAAAGCCCTATATCGAGCCTGTGCTTAAAGTGCTGCTGCCAAAAGCAAGAGATCCCTCCACGGGCGTTGTGTCTGCTGTGTTGGGTGCTTTGGGTGAATTGGCTGCTGTCAGTGGTGAAGACATGCGACCCCATCTAGACGAACTGATGCCCTTGATCATGGAGACATTGCAAGACCAGAGTTCCAGTGCGAAGCGTGATGCCGCTCTCAAGACATTGGGTCAGCTGGCCAGTAACACAGGCTTTGTGATTGAGCCCTATACCAAGTATCCAGCACTGTTGAATATTCTCATCAATATCATGAAGACGGAGCAAAACCCAACCATCCGCAGAGAAACGGTTAAATTGATGGGTATTCTCGGTGCCCTGGATCCCTATAAACACAAGGTAAGCGTCTGTCACTCATCATGTTGCAGGCTATGGGTATACTCAATTGTCGCGCTAGATGAATGCCATTGGTAACTCCAGTGAGGAACTGGCTGATCCCAAGCTAGCAAGCAACGATGTGACGCTGCTCATGATGGGCATTGGTCCCTCGTCTGAAGACTACTACCCGCAAGTCGTGATGCACTCGCTGATGAAAATTCTACGAGACCCCTCACTAAGCCAACACCATTACGCTGTGATTGATGCCATCATGTTCATCTTCAAGACACTGGGCCTCAAAGTGGTGCAGTTCTTGCCCTTGGTGATTCCTGGTTTCCTGTCTCTGATGCGCACATCGTCCTCTAATATGCTGGAGCTCTACTTTCACAAACTGGGTGATCTCGTGTCGATTGTCAAGCAACACATTCGAAACTACCTCAAGGACATTTTCGACTTGATTGACGACTATTGGACACCTCTATCCACCATTCAGATCACCATCATCTCGCTGATTGAAGCCATTGCCAAGGCACTGGACGGTGAGCTCAAAGTCTACTTGCCTCGCTTGCTGCCCCACATGCTGCAGATCTTTGATAGCGACGACACCGACCGAAGACAGCCCACCATCAAAGTGCTGCACGCCTTTGTGGTGTTTGGTGCCAACATTGAAGAATACATGCACCTGGTGATCCCTGCTGTCGTCAAGTTCTTTGAGAAGCCTGATGCGCCTGTCTCCGTGCGTCGTCAAGCCATTTCCACCATCACAGCGCTCTGCAAAAAGGTCAACATGTTTGACTATGCTTCTCGCATCATTCACCCCTTGGCGCGTGTGCTGCCCGTGCTGCCAATGGAAGCCAGAAACGTCGCTATGGATCTATTGTGTGCTCTTGTCTTTCAGCTAGGCACCGACTATACCAAGTTCATCCCTGTGATCAACAAAGTGCTGACGCGCCATCGCATCTCGCATGCCAACTATGAGCTGCTGATTGGCAAGCTGCTCAAGGGCGAAAACCTGCCTCAAGAACTGGGCAAGGCGTTTGACGACCGAGATGCCAAGGGCGATGAAACACCTTCAGCAGATCAAAGCGCGGCCAAGAAACAGCCCGTCAATCAACAGCATCTCAAAAAGGCATGGGAGGCATCACAGCGATCCACTCGAGAGGATTGGATGGAATGGATCCGTCGACTGAGTGTGGAGCTACTCAAGCAATCACCCTCACATGCCCTCCGTGCGTGTGTCTTTTTAGCGTCCGTATATACACCTCTTGCCCGCGAACTGTTTAACGCTGCCTTTGTCTCTTGCTGGAACGAGCTGTACGACCAGTACGTGGACGAGTTGGTCAAATCGCTTGAAGTCGCTCTCAAAGCCCCCAACATTCCACCAGAGATCATTCAGATTTTGCTGCACTTGGCTGAATTCATGGAGCACGACAACAAGATGCTGCCTATCGATATCCGCACCCTGGCTGTCTATGCTCAAAAGTGCCACGCTTATGCCAAAGCCTTGCATTACAAGGAAACTGAATTCCACATTGAACAGTCGTTTGAAGCCGTCGAGATGCTCATGTCTATCAACAACCTCTTGCAGCAACCTGACGCAGCCATGGGTATCTTAACATTTGCGCAAGACTCTTTGGGTCTGGAGCGCAGAGTGTCTTGGTTTGAGAAGCTGCACAGATACCAGGATGCTTTGGACGCCTACGAAGCACAGCAATTAGAGAACCCCAATTCCATGGAGATCACGCTGGGTCGTATGCGATGTCTGCATGCGTTGGGTGAGTGGGACCAACTTTCTGCGCTGGCGCAAGAGAAATGGATTCACGCGCCCCTGGATAACCGCAAGAGCATGGCACCCTTTGCTGCTGCTGCTGCGTGGGGCCAAGGTCAATGGGAGCAAATGGAAGAGTACATTGCCCTGCTCAAGACAGAGAGCCCTGATCGCACCTTCTTCCGTGCCATTCTGGCCATGCATCGCAACCGATACGCAGAAGCTGAAAAGTTCATTGACAAGACGCGTGATTTGCTGGACACTGAATTGACAGCACTGTTGGGCGAGAGTTACAACCGTGCCTATGCCACTGTGGTGCGCGTGCAAATGCTGGCTGAATTGGAGGAAATGATCATCTACAAACAATCGGCTAATGATATTGAACGCCAGGGAGAGATCAGACGTACCTGGGTCAAGCGTTTGGAGGGCTGTGAGCGCAATGTGGAGGTCTGGCAACGCATTCTTCGTGTCAGGACCATGGTGATTTCGCCTCAAGAAGACATGGAAATGTGGATCAAGTTTGCCAATCTGTGTCGCAAGAGCGGCCGTTTCTCTCTGTCAGAAAAGACACTGCGCAGTCTGATGGAAGCGGACGGCGATGGTTCAGGCACACCACATCCCAAAATTGTGTATGCCCAGCTAAAGCACATGTGGGATTCTGCTTCAATCGCGCCCGCTGAAAGAGCCCCTGCCATCCGTGCGAGAGCGCTGAGCATCTTGCGTGATTTCACTGCCCAAAAAACACAAGACCTTGGCTTAAACCCAGATGAAATGGCTGTCAGTATGCCCATTGATCCCAGTCGCATCACAGACGACGTGGCTGAATACACGCGTCTACTGAGTCGATGCTATCTGCGTCAAGGTGAATGGCAACGTGCACTGTCCTATGAGCTCTCACAAGAGACCATTCCTGAGATCTTGTGCTCCTTTTTGCTGGCGACCCGATTTGACCAGAACTGGTACAAGGCATGGCATTCATGGGCACTGGCCAATTTCGACATCATTGACTATCACGAGCGTCTCCATCCAGATCAACTACCTGCACAAATCTTCAACCATCACATTGTGCCTGCTGTGCAAGGTTTCTTTAGATCAATTGCGTTATCCAAGGAAAATTCGCTGCAAGACACATTGCGTCTGTTGACCCTGTGGTTCAAGTATGGCTATCAAGCAGAAGTCAGTGCTGCTATCGGCGAAGGTTTCGGCACCATCAGCATCGATGTCTGGCTGCAAGTCATTCCTCAATTGATTGCTCGTATCCATGCACCGAACGCAACCGTGCGTCTGTTGATTCACCAGCTGCTGACAGACATTGGTCGTGAGCATCCTCAAGCCCTTGTCTATTCCTTGACTGTGGCTTCCAAGTCTCAGAGTGTCCCTCGTCGAAGAGCCACTTTTGTCATTATGGATCGCATGCGTATGCACAGTGCTGTGCTTGTTGAGCAAGCCTTGATGGTCAGTCAGGAACTGATTCGCGTTGCTATTTTATGGCATGAAATGTGGCACGAGGGTCTTGAAGAGGCGTCTCGTCTCTACTTTGGTGATCGCAATGTGGAGGCCATGTTTGCCACCTTGGAGCCTTTGCATCAAATGCTGGACCGCGGGCCTGAAACTATGCGCGAAGAGTCGTTTGTTCAGGCGTTTGGTCGCGATTTGCAAGAAGCACAAGAGTGGTGTCATCGTTATCAGGAGACCAGAGACCTCAACAACTTGAACCAAGCTTGGGAGCTTTATTATCAAGTGTTTAGACGCATCGTCAGACAGTTGCCTCAATTGACCAGTTTGGAATTGCAGTATATCTCACCTCAATTGCTGGAAGCACGTAACCTGGAGCTCTGTGTGCCTGGTTACTACCGCAGTGGAGAGCCTACTGTGCGTATTGCCAAGTTCAACCCCAACTTGAGTGTGATTGCCTCCAAGCAAAGACCCAGAAAATTGACCATGGTAGGCAGTGATGGCAAAGACTACATGTATCTGCTCAAGGGCCACGAAGATTTGCGTCAAGATGAACGTGTCATGCAATTGTTTGGTCTGGTCAACACATTGCTCACCAACGATGCCGAGACCTTCAAGCGTCATCTCAACATTCAGCGCTACCCAGCTGTGCCACTCTCTCCCAACTCAGGTCTCATTGGTTGGGTGACAGAGACCGACACCCTGCACACACTGATTCGCGACTACAGAGACAGCAGAAAGATTCTGCTCAACTTGGAGCATCGATTGATGCTGCAAATGGCACCCAACTACGACAATCTCACAGTAATTCAAAAGGTGGAAGTCTTGCAATACGCCTTTGAAAAGACCAGTGGACAAGATCTATACAATGTGCTTTGGCTCAAGAGTCGCAACTCGGAAGCATGGCTCGATAGACGTACCAACTATACCCGATCTTTGGCTGTCATGTCCATGGTTGGCTACATCTTGGGCCTCGGTGATCGTCATCCCTCCAATCTCATGTTGCATCGTGTCACTGGTAAAGTGGTCCATATTGATTTTGGCGATTGTTTCGAAGTAGCCATGCACCGTGAAAAATTCCCTGAAAAGATTCCCTTCCGTTTGACGCGTATGTTGGTCAAGGCCATGGAAGTCAGTGGTATTGAGGGTAATTTCCGTACCACCTGTGAGCATGTCATGCGTGTGTTGCGTGATAACAAGGAGAGTTTGATGGCTGTATTGGAGGCCTTTGTCTACGATCCGTTGATCAACTGGAGATTGTTGAATACCCAGCCACAGAGTCCCGCTCAAAGTAAGTATGGCTGACATGATGTCTTGCATCCATATGCTAACTTTGCGCATACACTAGATGATCGTATGAGAGGTATGGAGAGTATGGCACATCCACATGAAGATGGCCCAGACGATGGTCATCGTAATTTCTCGGTCAGTCGAAGATTGAATCGCATTGAGGTGGAAGCAGTAGCTAATGGTAAGATACACATACTGATTGATTGCATCAACCCTTTATTAATACGTAATGGCAGAAAATCCCCAAGGCCCTGAATTGTTGAATTCAAGAGCTGTTGCAGTCGTTAACAGAGTTTCCAACAAGTTGACAGGTCGTGATTTCAATCCTCGAGTGACATTGGATGTTCCTACACAAGTTGAAAAGTTGATTCAGCAAGCAACATCATTAGAAAATCTCTGTCAATGTTATGTTGGGTGGTATGTATTTGTATACCTTGGCAGTTGAATTTGACACTAAACTTTTCTCTTTTTATTTTAGGTGTGCATTCTGGTAGACTCTTTCAAAAGGGCAACACTGAATAAAATCAAATATATCTTATATGAAAAGGAGCATGTGTTGGATGATTAAGCTTGTAGAAGAGGCATCGAGTATATGATATCAGATAATTATGTATTATTTATTACGCTTGTGGGGAGTAGGAGTAGTATGTACAGTCGAAAGGATTTGGTTTAGGAAGGGCTTTTCTTAATAGCCATGAGGATAGTTTCTCTTCTGATAGCGCTGCTCATTCAAACATGTGGATGATGGCACGGGGCTGTTGGCTGTGTGTGGACGCTGCGAGTTGGCGTCATTTAAGGGTGTATAGTATCCATAAGAGCGATTTTGATATGGTAATTGTTGTGCCACGGGTCGAGGTTGATATTGCTGATTGATCGTTACACCCGATCCTTCCATGCCACTATGATAATCATCGAAATATCCATCATCATTGTTGCTCAACAGGCGTTGTTCACTGATAGGCGTACTCGCCTGGTGTTGTAAGCCAGGCGAAGCCATCATGGGAGACTGAAAATAAGACGCTTTTTCGTACTCATAAGCGGACGGCGAGGCAAATGATGGTAGTGATGGGGTTGTAGCAGCCAAAGGTCGTTTGTAAAATCCACTTTCATCAATAAAGGATTCGCTCTCAGCTGACACTACACAATTGCTTTGTCTTGCACCTGCTACTGGACGGTGGCCTTGTTTGCGCAGAATTTCGCTGATACGTTTATCCACTTTATGGCAGCAATATTCTTTCAAATTTCCACGAATGTGACAAAACAGAGGGATATACAAAATGGCTGCAGCGCACACCAGAATGAATGAAATGGCGAAAACCAATACAGAAAATGCCATGGTGCCAGTCAATATTTGCTGAAGTAAATTTTCGCCCAATACCTCATTGTCGAAACTGACAGATCCATTGTGGATCTTTAGCCATTCAGGTGCCAGTGCTTCTAATGTCACAACGTTGATGACTTGACGAGGTGCTTCGGCCAACAAGAGTCGCTTCCAGCCTTTGAGTTGAAAAAAGACAAAAAAAGCGTAATTGTCGATCCCCTTGCTGCTGGAGTTGATGGATTGAAACAAGCAGTGGTAGCGATAATCTTTCATGGACAGGTATCGATTGGCAATGACAGAGGTGAAAGCGAATGAAATGTCATGCGTCTTGAGTATACGACGAGCTTTGAGCATGTCCCATATAAGCAGGAGAAAGGATACCATGATACAAGCAAAAAAGATCCATTTGGAGTATTCTGTTGGAATAGCAGGTGTTACTGTCGTTTGTCCAATGACCAACAACGATACTACATCATTTTCGTTAATGAAAAATTACTACAACTGGATCATCTGCTGCTTCTGCTTACCAGCTGTCCATAAATCGGCTACGTAGACTGCAGACGACTTGAGACTTAAAACAAAGACAAATATGTATCCAAAGCGAGAACCACACGATGAATTGTAAAATGCATCAAGATTGACATTTTCAAACTTGTGATCAGGGACGATTTCTCGTTTCCATTTGGGTTTATCGCCTCCACAACAGCCCTGCAAAAAAAAGGGTTGCGTTAATCAGTGGCGTTTTTGACTCAATTGAAGGCTCACATACCATCTTCTTTTGAAAGCAGTTGTTGAATTAGAATAAAAAAGAGAAAAAGAAGAAGAAATCGTAAACTAGAAAAAAAAAAACTTAATTATAGATTCGATTTCACGGACCTGGCCCTTTCTCATCAAAATCGGAGAAAGCAATGCAATCAAGAAGGATGCTATCAAATGTAAGGGCTTTTTATAAGAAAAAGCTACTGTTTGCATAAGAACAACTGTGATGTGGTACAACCGACATGTTGATGATCCATGTTTATTGTTCAAATCAAGAGTTTGTGCTCTTGTTTATTGTTTGCTTTATGGTTGTACATCTAAATTTAGGTTTATTGGTTAGAGCCGTGTCATTTCTGCTTTGTTGCTCCGATTTCGTGGCACGACTCTTTGATGTAGATGGAGCCTGGATCTTTTATTATTAACAGTCTGCGTAATTGGAAATGGAATCAATCTGCCAAGAGCATCCGAAACAATTACAGTGATCGCCTCTTTGAAACGCTGCTAACTTTTCAAAATGGGCGGGGTCACCAAGAGACTGGATCACATCATGGTTGGCCATCCATTGAAGGATTTGTGCTTTGACAGTGACATTAAACATGTCTCCTCGGTGTGGACAGATCGTGCTCTATTGACCACCAAGCTACGTCTTCCAATCAACAACACAGGTAAAGGGTTATGGAGAGTAAACCCTAACTTGGTTTCTGCAACCAGGCCACAACCAATATCAGTTTTCTAAAACATAAACAGACTCGTACGAAGCCTGCGCATGTCTTCCTCGAGCATAATTGTTTCCCTGAATCTTTGACGTTCAAGGCAAGAGCTAATAGCTATAGCTCTGCTCCCCTGCCAACAATTTCCACGGCTGTCTGCATCAATACCATTCAATTTGTGTCCTTATTGCCTGCCATCTTTCTGGTAAATCCTGTTGGCCCTAAACCGTTACTTGTCAACGGTGGAGGTGTCGATTTGTCGCCACACTATTGTCACAAGCTCTTACACCAAGATATTATAGCTCCGTTAATGTCTAATACCTAGCTTCGTGTAATGTATATATGCGCAATCACCCTCCAATAACTGACCCTCGGGTAGATGTAAGCCGACTCACTATGGCCACTTTTCTTCATACTAAAAATAACACATATATATATTCTGTTTATGCGCTAGATGGTATTTCTGAAATGATTATTGATTTAGATACATCTTCGCATGGTGCTGTTTATTTTGTCTTTTTCTTTATAAATTTGTACTCCAAATATCCAGTTTTGTCTTGTTCAATGTGAAAAGCAACTGAAGAGAATCTTTGTCTGTGTATGATAGTGTCGTATTTGTAATAGTCTGTATGTGATGAAGCCCCTTCATAGATATAGATGCACGTAATAATAGCTCGGTCAGGTACAAATGTGCAAATACCATTATTATATAAAGCGGTATTAAATGACTCAATTTGCGAATCCTGGAAACTATACAGCAGCAGCCTTTTTTCTACTTCTTTCTCATATAATATGTCTTTTTCTTCTACTTGTATTCCATTTTGGAAGCTTTGAATTAATATTTGTGTTAGAGCTGTGAATTGAGCGAAAAAATTACTCATAAATCATAATAGTCTGAGGAAATGAAGTCATTAAGTAAGAGATAGAAACAAATTGATAAAGGATGGCTGGTTGTAGAAGAACAACAGTAGAAAGTGCTACAGATTAATGCTTAATCTACCGATTTGCACAAAACAACTACCAATCAATAGGTTTGCCTTAGATTTATTACGCTGTGATGTTTTGGTGCTTCAAATTTAGATTTGTTTCATAAATTTGCTCAAAGACCTGTACATTACGCCATTTTAGTAGGGAGCTTATCCATAAATCCATAATAAAAGCACACTGATCATAGCAAAGTTGTGCAGAATTGAAATGCGCGTCGAATAGTACTATTTTTAATAAGTATATTACAACTTGTATTGAGATACGCTTATTTTGCGGGTATTTGCACCACTTGGCTGTTGCATAGTGGTAAGAAAAAGATATGCAGCACAACCTTGATCCTCTGATGGATAGCAACGAGATAAGATATGATTTAACAGTTTTGACCACAAGATGCGCCAGCGCCTTGCCTATTGCTTGATTATTCATAATTACTTGGAAGTAGTACACTATATATGCCCATCACACTTGTCATGTCAAAATACAATAATGTAAAATTGAATATGCCAAAGAGTTGCACTTTAATTGAGAAAGCATCAAATGGAAGCTTTTATATACTTTTTATTACTACGCTACAATCTACATTATGATGACGAGATATAATACAAATATATATACTATCTACCTAGCAAGTGATTTGTAAATCATGATTAGCATGATTTGCCCAGTAGACCACCACCTGAGAATAGCTCATAGCCCTTTAGTGCGAGACCTTGCCAGGACCTTTGATACAACAATGGTGATTGCATACGTAAGTAATGTTATCCATAATTTAACTAATGAATTAATGAATTAATAAAAGCTCTTTAGTGTTGTATTTAGTTAACTTAATCTATAGGATCTTTATTTTTTTCGTTTGCCCTTTTAGGCTCATTCATACATTGCATCCTTGCTTCTCGGATACAACAAGGCTTACTTCTTCTGTTACTATTATCAGCTAAATTTCGATGCAGAATTGCGTTTTTCAGGTGGATTGTAACATTCTACATTGCTTATTAGCGGGTAAAGTTTGACATAGATGTATATTTGATGGAGTCCAACAATTAATACAAATCAAAGGCAGAAATAATCAACAAGTAGTAGCAAAGGTATTTTATTATACCTTTCATCTCAATAAGGTATAAAGTTTGTCTCATAGCAATATAAATTTAAGAAAATGATACTGTTTGATCGAAAAGTGATGATTTTGAGAAGAGCTGACACCAGAAGCTGCAAACTTGTACAGTAAATCAGCTAATCGCCCCTGACTGTTTCCATATTCTAGCCAATCATATTACTGGAAGCAGCTCGACACACACACAGAATCTAAAAAAAAAATTCAAAGGGTTTCCCCTTGTTTTGTTATTAGGCGAATTTTGGGGTATACTATAAAAGGCAATTTTATAGTATAGCCCAGGGAATTCCCTAAGATGCTGGAGTATGCCTTA
>DF836601.1:5561-15933 GCA_000950595.1 Mucor ambiguus
ATATATACAATACAAAATGCAATTGAAAATTTCTTTTTGAATAGATTTACCCTTCTTTCGCACACACACACATACACACATTCTCTCTCTCTCTCTCTCGATTCATTTTCGATCTCTACTATAGAACATGGTAGTCTCTACACAGCAACTCACCAAGTACTCTGCTACAATCTATAATGCATCGCCAACATTGTTACCCGAGAACATTGCTAGTCTGATTACAGCGATAGCATTAGCAGCCCGTCTATCTCTTCGATGCTCGTCACTCTTTATAGAGGCTTTACTAGAATCAGCAAAATACAGTACATCTCTCTCTTTTGGCCTATCTAGACAAGCGTTGATCAACGCTCTTTCCACAGCCAAAAAGTTACACGAACTGACAGCATCGTCTACGGCAATCACGACTACCACAAATGGAACTGATTCGCCATCATCATCATCAACTGCCGTGACAGAAATCGACGATGAAAAGTAAGGCACCATTTGACCTTGTCTATTTGACATTAACAGGATTGTACACATAGAAGTGGTTTTTTACAAATGCTCGACAAATATACCAACTTGGGCGTCTACATTGTCCACCACACGTTTACATTGGCAGAGCTGTTTGCATTATCTGGATTGCAGTTCACATCCAACTCTATCAAGTACGGATTGATGGTGAGTCCAAGTAGTTTGCTCATTTGGTATCCGTCTACTTACAACAACAATACGTGTAGGCTGCTGAAGAGTCTGTTGGCCTTATTGATGGCATTTTTGGATCCAATGAGTCATCTCGTGCAATTGCTTCAATCATCACACTTGTGCACCGTGAGCTGATGAACGATCCTGACTTTCCACTAACTAAAATCGGCAAGGTGGCTATACTATCCGGCCTCACCAAAGCAATGACTGCATTTGCTGTACTCCAGAATGTAACACATAAGCGAACAATGAAGCACATGAAGATAGTAGTTTTGTGGAAGGGCTTGGTGGTGGAGGAAGAAGAGAGCTCTCGAGCATTGATCCAATACCAACAAAGCAGCAACACTCAAACACAGCCCTTACCCACCACCAGCTCAGAGCAGCAACACACAGACGTGATCCATGAGCTGGAAGAGATCCTGGCAAATACGCCCACAGATCATAGAGCGGCTGATGAGAATGATGATCAGCTTAGCATCAGCGCTAACAACAATAGTACCTCACTGATCAGTCTGTCTTCTGCCACTAATCCAGGAATGAATGGCAGGTCCATTGATTTAAGCTTGGATGATGACGGCAATCCTTACAACATGTACGAGATTACCACGACAACAAACCGCATTACCACGAGGACTACTCGAATTAGACCCATTGATGTCGATGGAAATAGACAAATGAACGCCAAGCAAGTCGTTGAGAGAACAAACGAGGAAGACAACGAGTCGTTCATAGCTGTCATTGATCATCAAGCAGAACACAAGCCGAGAGATCGTGCTATGATTATGTCTGAAGGTGCAGAGAACGCCGCAGTAACACCCAAGAACAGCTGGGATCATGCAAACAAAGGTCATCCAGTGAACAACAAGTTCAGAATTATGCTGTCATCCGTGTCCAAGAAGTTATCTAGAAAAAAGGTTGAACGGCAAACAAAGTATGGCATATTAAAGAGTCAGTCTCATCTCGAGCAAGACATGGAAGACACCTTTGCGGGTCCCATCACCACCGTGACGAGTACATCAACGACACTCCAACAGCAGCAGTCATCCACGCAGTACGTTGCATCAACCCATCATGAGAGCAGTGGCAACAACAGCAGCAGCAAAAACAAGCCTCTCCCTAATGCACCCACTCTGATGGATCATAGCAGAAATGATGAGATTGAACACGACCCCTCATCGTGCTCTGAACCCGAGAGTAAGCCCAAAAGACGCATGTCCTGGAGTGGCCTCAAGATGAAGAGTCTCAACAAGAAGAAGAGTGTAACCAATTTGTTCCAGAAGGGAGACGATACTGTCAATACCAACAGCGGTAGTGCAGGTGGTACTGCCAATAAAAAGAAGAAGCCAACTAATAAGCATTCAAAAGCTCCACCTGTACCAACACTTGCCACAAAGCAAAATAGTGGTAATATGCCCTATTTGCAAAAGTCGAATTCCATCAACAGTTTGACATCTCTGTCTAGCATAGCCCGAACGTTGAAGACAACAACCTACTACACTTCACCTGCTTCGTCTCCTCCTCCAAATGCACCGTCTCCTGCAACACCCTCGACATCGCGTTCCTTGGTACGATCTCCTTCTGTTCCTGCCAAACTACACAGCAAAATAGCCTCAACATCATCACTGGACCAGGAACCCAATCCACAGAACTTTCCTCGGAAGCACATTATCAGCAACATTGCACACTTTATTCGCTATGCAAGTGCTGCCTATGGTGAATCGTTCATGCGTATCTTGGGCATAGGCAAGATCCCAAGCGTCTTACCCAATTCTCATCATCCCAACCACCATGCATTTGCTCATCACACGGGTGTCTCAATCCAAGATATTCTATTATCCAGCTACACTGACAACCATTTGCTGTCTTCTGTGAGTCCATCTAAAATGCATGCACTGGTTCACTATGTCACAGTGGATCATTACGCAGAGGCCATTGTACTGACTTGCCGAGGAACCTTGGGACTAGGCGATGTGTTGACCGACTTGACATGCGATTATAGGGAATTCACATTGCCTACAGACAGCATTGCGCATGGCGAAGAAGCAAACGGGGGGCATCAACGAACCTATGTAGCGCATGGAGGCATGCTGGAGGCAGCACAAATACTCGCTGTACAAAAGGGCAAAGTGTTTGAGGCTATCAAAAAGGGGCTGGAGAGCTACCCTCACTATGGACTCGTGCTGTGCGGCCATTCACTTGGTGCTGGTGTCGCCTCTCTATTGAGTGTGCTCTGGAGCGAAGAGAAACTACACTTTTTGTCAAGACGCATGATGTCGAATCAAGACCATGATTCTACTGTTGCTGCTGCTGACGGCAGTAAGCTACCTCGCAAATTTTTGGATTCCTTTGCTGCTGCGTCTATCAAGAAGGTGTCGTGTCCTTTCGTGACATCCGAGCTATCAGGGCTACCAGCAGGTCGACCTATTCACTGCTACACCTACGGGTCCCCCTGTGTCATGTCGCTTGAGCTAAGCCAGTACTGCACTGGTCTAGTAACTAGCGTCGTTCATGGCAATGATATTGTCAGTGGTCTTAGCTTAGGCTTACTCAAGGATTTCAAAAATATTGCTGTCAGTTTGCATGAAGACAGCCATGTCACTGACGAGATCTTGAGCCGTGTCATTGGGCATTATCATCGAGGAAAAAAGCCTGCTTCTCCCTCCTCTGCTAATCAGCAGCGCCAACAGCAGCAGCAGCAAAAGGAGGACCATCCACAACACAGTGAGGAGGACGAAGATCAATGGTTTTGGGCTCTGATCAAGACATTCAGAGCAGATATGCTATCTCAAAAATTGTTTCCTCCTAGTACCATGTATCTGATTGAATCAGTACCTCAATTGGTGCAGCACGCAGAGTCTAATAGAACAACATCGCATCCCTCCCCCTCCTCATCTTCAAATGCTAATACACGAGTAGAGTCTAAGCATAAAAGGGCTCATATGGTCAAATTCAGCAGATGTGATGATATACAGGCACGCTTCTCTGAGATTGTCTTCTCTAGGACCATGTTTATGGATCATTCCCCAAACATGTACGAAAAGGCTATCCAGCAATTGAATAAAGGTTATTTTGGGCAGTACTAAGATCAAATCATTTGAATGGCAGCTTTTGCTCTTAATGAGTCATTGAGTGTCATGGTATCTCTTTATTATGGGAGTAAAAATCAATGAGTGTATGAGGTCATTGTTAGTACATGTTTTTACAGTGCATAATGCCGGTCTGAATATATAGATAGGTGGACATCTATACAAGCATTGCGAGATCAAATAGACTTCATCTCTACTTGTTGGTCTTACAAAGTGGTACCATCCTACATTGAATCACCGGCTCAAAGCTATTTTTCCAAAAAAAATCTTGACAAGCCATCTTTTCTTTTTCTTTCATGTTGAATCAACTCTTATGATCACATTACTTCCTCCGAGATTAAGAATCATCAATTTTCCTAAATCTCATATAGTGCAGGTAACTCATGCTATTGTCAAGATCCTCTTGTTCACAGACACAAATGTGTACGTTAATTGGCCATTTTGTGATTTCACCATATTTTAACGCTATTCTATGCTTTGCTAGAAGCGATTACTTTTTCTCCTTCACTGAAAATGCGTACGGCATCTCGATTGTAGCCGATGAAAAGGCCATAGAGCAAGACTTCTTACCTGCCCTGGAGGCAGCCAGTTGTCCTGCTCTAGATGTCGCGAATGGCGTATTTCGAGTGTTGCAGGTGGACGAAGAATACGGTCAAGGTAAGTACAATGCTTCACAAACCATCGCATAATGATACTTATCATCAAGGATAGAGCTTGGTGGAAAACGTATCAGCGAAATCTCAGAGCCATTAGCAGAAGGACGATTCTCCATCTTATACATTTCCACATACCAAACTGACTTTGTGCTGGTCAGTGAGCCTAAACTATATCAAGTGATGCAGGCATTGAGAGACTATGGATGTGATAGTTTAGAGACATATTGTGAGAGCGAACATTCAAATATACCCACAGCAACAACAGAGGAGGAACAAGTGGAAGCAGAAGAGCAGGCATCGGCAGGGTCTCTATCGCCAGTGGATCCAACACAGTTTATGTTGGACATTAATGTGCTGGAGAATGATTTGCAGTGTGTGGGGTTGAATCGACATCATAGATCAGGCTGGGTTCATACAGTACTCAAGACACTGTGCTATCCTGACCTAGTCCACAGTGGAAGCGAGTAAGTGTAGCCTATGTAGCAAACGTATGCGCATGTACTTACGATTTATCTTTTAGTACTCTTGATAGGCGCTTTTGTTCATTTGTTAATACCAACGAGGATGTGTCACTGATTGCAGATACACATATACTGGACACATTTGCTGAAAGCACATTGATGAGAGACCAAGATGCGGCTGGACTGCGAGTCATTCAGGTCCATTTCTCTGGATCCAACATTGAGCGATGCGGTATTGTGCGCCATGTGTCCAAGCCTTTAGCTATTGAAGCCAAAATCAACATGTTCTACTTGAGTACCTTCAAGACAGCCAATATCATTGTGTCCACCGACGATCTAGATCGAGCTGTTGCTATTCTCGCACCATCAAAGACCACCAGCTGAATAAACAAAACGTCATGAAATTCGCCCTGTTTTTACTTGTGCTACCACACACATATCGATTGCTATTTTTTAGGTTTTTGAAATGAAAGAAGGAACCCCATATTTTGTCTCTTTCTCTCTTTTCTTTTTTTCTTTGCCGCTTGATAAAACACTAGATAAAAATGACTAGTCAAATGAACTTTGGCCCTGAATGGTACGCACTTCAAAACAATCCTATATGATGCTCAAATGTCTAACCGTCTCTATATAAAAGGATGCGTGGTGGTCAACATAGTGGCAACAACAGCAGTGCAAACGAACCAGAAAACAACTCGAATGAATCCTCCTACAAGTACTCTAAAGAGTACATGCTCAGTCTATACACATCCGATGCACAGCCTTCTGTTCAACTGAAGCATCATGAATACACTGTTGTGAATGAGAGCCAAAGCCCTCTTTCCTCCCTAAACAAAGACTCATTCAACAGTGGTAAATTAAAGTCAATTAAGCTAATAATATTGAAATCTGGAATGTGTAACAATTGCTATCAATAGATGGCAATGGAAAGTATAGTGAAGAAGACGATGTTCCTCTTTGGAGCCAGGACGATAACGAGGATATGGGTACGTTTGATAGCAATGGTGTATTTCATTTGGGCACACCATCCAATTTGCCCCTAGGAAACATTGAATTCGAACAAAGAAACGATGGTGTCTCCTCATCGTCCTCCACACCCTTCCAAAGCGGCAGCGAACATCAACGTGCTGTATCTCATCCTAATACCAGTTTCTTTGCCACTGTCTCCACTACAACAACATCGTCTCCACGTGCGCCTATGCCCACTGCCACTACCATAAGCAGCAGCAACACATCGTATCAATGGACGTATAGAGATCCTTCAGGCAATGTACAGGGCCCGTTTACTGCTTTAGAAATGCAGGAATGGTTTGAAGCTGGCTACTTTGATCATGCATTGAATGTCAAGCGAGAAGATGCGCCGTTTTTTGAGCCCCTCTCTGCTCTGATAAGAATGGCCAACGATGCCAAATCCCCCTTTTTTGCATCGTGGCCAACGAGTCAGCAAGACAGCCGTTGTGTCAACGCACTATTACCATCATTAAAGTCCCCCACCACCACCTCTGGATTCAACCACTCGCCATTTGCCCCATTTAGAAGCGATCGAGCAGAGCCTTCATCGTTTGATCAGTTCCAACATGTACCACGCAAACCCGCCTTTAACCATTTGGCTATGGACAACATCGCCATCGATGCGATGAGAGGCGATAAGGGTGTCACCAACAGCATTAGCAACAACGGGTATAGGCTCAGTGCCAATACTACATCATCTCCATTTGGAAACACTGCACCTTTCATTTCGCCCATGGCTCGTGGTAGTCATCCACTGCCTGAAAACAGCACCATTCCCACGCCTTTATCGCCTTGGGATACACCAAGCAGCCAGCCATGGTTAGAGAGTGGAAATGATATCAGCTTGCACCAAAGACACTCTTCTGTAGGGCCTTTGCATAGCCCTGGATTTGAAATGAATGAGTTCCAACAACAACAACAACAGCGGCAGCAGCAGCAGCAGCAGCAGCAGCAGCAGCAAGCCATCAGTCAGCAAATGGAGCAGCAATATTTAAACATGTTGCGTCAAAATCAGCAACAACACTTGCAAATTCAGCAGAGAATCTTATTACAGCAACAGCAACATCAGCAACAAGAAGACATGTTTATCAATCCTAGGTTAGGCTTTGATCAGAACAAAAGCCTCTCATTACAGCAACCAATGGCATTCAGCGCATTGACTAAAGGGTGGAGTTCTGTGCCTGGAACGCCCACTGTGGCTGATCCAGGGCACAAGGTGTGGGGTTTGCCCGACCACCTTCAGCAACAACTTCCATTGACGCCTGCAGTACTCGAGTCTTGTTCGCCTCCACCCTTACGATCCGGGGAAAAAGCAGAAAAAGCAGTAAAAGCAGTAAATGATCAACTGGCAGAAGCTCTGAACCAATTGAACTTGACAGCTCCTGACCCCGCAGACAGACTGACATCCAAAGATATTCAAGCAGAAGACGACACAGAATGTAAGTAGAGCCAAGCAATGTGAGCAATCATAGATCGAATGCGTTTTTCTCACTTACCCTTAGTAGCTCCGTCCAATTCGACTCCTGTTTGGACCTCTTCTTCAATACAGAAAAAGACCCTGCGCGAAATTCAAAAGGAAGAAGAAAAGCACACCAACCCTGCAACACGATCAAATACATGGTCTTCTGTATCATCGAGAGCCTCTCTTACTATTAGCCCTTCCTTCTCAGCCAACACAAGTACACCTCGCCTCTCAAACAAGCAACAAAGCAATTCATGGGAAAAGCCAACGGCACGTAGACAAAAGCACTTGTCCATGACAGCCTCCATACCTCCTACTTCCCTCAAACTCAACAACCATCAGCACCAGCAGCAGCGACCATCTGCTAAAACGACCACTACATTGAGACATTCCACTATCAAGAGCCCCAGCGAGGAATTCCTAAAATGGTGTAAGCTGTCATTGCGAAATCTGAATGAGGGTGTCAACGGCGACGAGATACTACAGATGCTGTTGAGCTTCCCACTGGATAATAGTTGCGCTGAAATCATACAAGACATCATTTATGCAAATTCAATATCCATGGATGGACGTCGATTTGCAAGCGATTTCATTACACGCAGAAAGGCAGACTTGGATGGTAAAAAGTTGAATGTGATATTGCCCACATCCTCTGCTGTAACAACTCCTGAATTCAAAGTGGTGACCAAAAAGAACAAGAAGAAGCATCAACAGCAATAATAAAGGAATTTTCATATAATGATATATGTACACACGCTCATTTTATTTCCTAATTTTTACAAAGCATAACTTGCAGAGCTAAATGCATAATCTTCATCTTCGTCTCCATCTTCTGAGGATTTGGATGGACTGAGAATGCTTGAAGCATCAGCTGAATCACAAGGCACCAAATCCCATAACTGATTCTCGTTGTCCTCATACTTTCTCTCGTAAAGTAACACGACCGTGCCTGGTTTGGTCCAATTGCCCTATTGTTTTTGTCGCTAATTGATGAGTGTGTCGTGCCAATGCATCCAGAGCCATTTATTACTCACTCTAATATCGAGGACAAGGTTTGGGTTTGTTTGTGGGTATATAACACCGTCTTCACGATAATACCATCTTTGATTCTGTGCATCCTCAATCATTTTGCGTTTATACTGAATGATTTGTTTGTCGCTTTCCAAAATACCACCCTGCACATCTAAAACTGTTTGAGATGTTAACACTGATTTTTTCCTTTAACCATCTCCTGGTTCGACTTTACCCATGCCAGAATTCTTATTGATGATATAGCCATGATCATACATCCATAATTGATTGTCAATGTCCTTTGTCTTTTTAGTCCACACCACGACTTTTGCCGCTGCCTTTTAAGCGAAAAGTAAATCAGTTTCAAACCCTTCCACCTCGGATTTTACTTACCTTTAATGAATCCAAGCTCACATCGAGTACCATTTTGTGCGAACATTTGGATTGGATATAGAACCAACCTGAGGGAAAGTTGCTCATTTTTTTAACAGAATGACGAATGTATGAGAGGAAAAAAGGGGCATAAAAAGCACATCAGATTTAAAATGCTTTTATACCCTCTTGTCACTCTCCACTACTCCAATAAGCTTAGCCCAGCTCAGTCACTGGGTTTCCTTGGCTACCACTGAATAAACCAATTATGATGCAAAAAGTGCCCTCTGCTGAGTCTTGGCTTGATATCCTAAAATAGGATGCCATTGTATTCACAATAACCGGATTTCCTCCATCAGTGAAACCTTGATTGTGTTTGCCGTTTAGCACGACTAAAAGCAATTAGGGTATATATTGTCTTGATCCAAATAGAACATTTGAATTAGTATGATACAGTGCGTTGTACACTTTTACATGCCAGAATCTAAATGCGTCCATGACGTATAGTCAGTTAATTAATGTATCATTCTGCATTTCAGATGCTGTATATAGCAAACTTCGATCAAATCGCATTTAGTTCAACCGCAACCTCATCATCAAATGCTGCAAACCGAACTCCTATAAAAAGAACAAGGCAGAATACAAGTTTTTTCTGATTCACCATTGAATATATGGATTGATCTACGACTGAACTATCTCTATGACGACAAATATTCACTCATCAATCCAGTTTGACTTCCGGTAGTAGCCCAGAATGATTCTGCATGTTGTAGCTGCCATGATAAGCTTTTGATTCATGTAAAAAATCATGGACACAGATACAACAATATAATAGCGCCTTCGAAATAGCTTGTTATTGTACGCAGATCATGTTTTTTTTTTACACTTTGTTATAAAAATACGCAAGATGGCTAAATCTGCCAAAGAGATAAGATACATACTATCCAAGATATAGTAAGAAAAAGTATATCTATAGAGCTATTATAGTATACAGTCTATAGCATATTAAACAAGTGATTTGAATACCCTTACAAGCGCGATTTACCCAAGAAATCTTTGACGCAGTCTTACTAGCCATACAATGCAACATTTTACTGCGACATTTGATGTAACTTGTAGTTATTGAGTCTTGATATTCGAGTAAATACCTGTGTCGTAATTATCGCAAACAAAAGAAACCAACTCTATTGATCTTGAGCCAATCAAGAATGGCTTAACTTGGCCCATCACGGCCGCCTTAAAGGTTTATCTGCTTAGAAATACTATTGATTAAAAGTTCTCTTCACGCTCATTGCAAAAAAGCAAATATTTCGGATCCATCTAAAAACTTATGGTGTCTATTTCACCATCCCAGGGCTTAAACTCGATTTTTACAGCTTAAAAAAAAAGTTACGAGTTGTAGAGGAGTGTATCCAGCTTATTTTTGATGATTGCCTAAGCCATTATAATTATATAGCGTTTTTGATCCCGTAACTTATTATTCTTACATTGCGCTATTACTTTAACAGCCCTAATTGAGAACCAGAACTATAAGCCTTTGCCTTGTGTCCGCTTCATATACGCAACAGTGATTGTATTAAAGCACGTAAGAGAGATCCCTTGAGTGGTTTAGTATTCATAATGTCTTCG
>DF836601.1:24982-38320 GCA_000950595.1 Mucor ambiguus
CTCGAAGCAAATAATCTACAATGACTCTGTCTAGTCTCGTCTTGTTCCATGCTATAAATTCAGGTGCTCTGGGAGAGGTGATGTTCTCAATCTGCCTCAGGTTCTGAATTCTCTTTTCAATGCGTGTAGCGTGAGCCAATTCTTCGCTCTTTGCTTTTTGCAACTAGCGTGATAAATGCGTTTTAAACCTTTGGTATGCAATATCAAACTGCCTGGCTATCTTACCTTTCGAGTCAACTTGTCCACTTGTTTCAACAGGTCGTCAATAACAGTGCTTGCCTTCTCGGGCGATAAAGAGGTGTCTCGCATACAGCGCTCAATCTTGTCATGCAGAGATGTCAGTTCTTTTTCGATGTATTTATGCTGATATCGGAAGGATTTACGAAGCTGCTCGTAAGGCACCTGTGCTACATGTTATTATTTCCGATGGATGATGCGACGTATGAATACCCACTTTGATAAGCGAGGGTTCCAGCTCTATAATTTGATCAGGTTTGATGGTATTCATATAAGGTGTAAAAAGAGGTCAGATAAAACGAAGAAAAAAAGAGAGGTGGAAAAATAGAAAATAGAACCGTGTGTAAGGAAATGGGAAATGCGAGAGCAGGATTTTAATCATGCTACACACCGACAGGAGTCACGGGCCATTGAAATCCGGGTTCATTTGGCTATTAGTAATGGTTTACCTTTTTCTTTCGCCTTTGTAGAAAAAAAAAGCTACTCGTATATGGTTGACAAAGCACAGAGAACAGTAGCCAAGCCCCAAGCAGCTCTGGTAAGAAGCAAAGCACCTTGGCCTATGGCTAGCTGCTGATGATTTCGCTTATAGGTTACCAATGATCAAGATAAACGACTGCTTGAAATGATTCAATTAGAAACTCGCTACAAGTCCTCCTTCAGACTCGTCAGGTAAGCTCTTCGTTCGCCCTCGTTGTTACAGTGGCAACCTCTATCTTTTGAGAAATAATAACTGAAACTGAATCCAATGTAGCGAGAGCAAGGACGAAACCATCGTCCGGCTTGCCATCAAGCCCTCAGATCCAGATTTCCCGTACGAAATAGTCGCACTTCAATTGCAATTAACGATACCGAGAGACTATCCCAAAGTCTCGTGCAAAGTTCAAGTACTGAACTCGGATATTCCCAAAGGATTTGCCATGTAAGCCATCATATGAGACGTGCCCACATGCACTATGATTGACATGCAAGCATCATTTAGCAACCTGGAGAAGGGATACATTGCTCGAGTGGAATCATCCACAGCACACCAGACACTTGTCAGACAGATGAATTGGCTCGATCGCAATATGGAAAGTCTATTACAGCAAGCGCCTGCGCCCACAGTGAGATTTATTGCGCACAACAAGGAGCCAGCATCCATCACCGCAGTAGCCGCAGTATCACCGCAGCAGCAACCAGTTAAACACTTTATTGATGCTACAGCTGAACCAATCAGCAGTGCAAATATCAGATTACCTGCTACTTCCACTGGGCAATTTGCAGCTGGTTCTTACTCGTCATCGTCGGCTACAGCATCCTCCTCAAAAGCCACTCCCACCAAAGTTGACAGTAAGCCTGTACAAGTGGAGAAACCCAAGCCAGTAGATGTGCCTGTTGTGGATACAGCTCCCAAGAAACAGTATAGCCCAAACGAGCTATCTCAAGCTGACAAGAGGCGAAAGCATGAATTTAGACAGCTCCAAACTCGTTTTTGTGATACTTTTAGAACAGTGAGGTATGTCATCTTGAACCTACAACGAGGGTGCACTATGATTGACTCGGTAGATTTGCAGAACCACAGCCAAGGAAACCACCGCCACGCTGACGATGGCCGTCAATGACACTGACTTCACGCATGAGCAACTTATTGGAGGAAAAGAACTGTATATAAAATACCACGTGCCTGCATTATATCCCCTTGAATCATGCTCCATTGAAATCGACAACAAGAAGCTGGATAAAACAAGAGCAACCTGGATTGCGCAAGGATTTCAAGAACATGTTGCCAATGGAGACTACACTTTATTCGAGAATTTGAATTGGCTCAATCGCAATATTGAACTCTTGCTGAGCACACCACCCACGCAAAAGACAGAGGAGCAGGCCGAAGCAGACAGCATTGCAGCAGCACAACAAAAGGACCTGAAGCCACCCGTCAAAACTGCACAGCAACAACAGCAATCTGCATTATCCGTGGCAGCACCTGAATTCACGCCTCAGCAGCCAAAATCATCCGACGCCAAAAAGAAGACCTCCTTGTTTGATGAAGCCAATGACATCAAAAAGAACAAGGTGATTATTGTGAATGACCCTAGTCTAGTGATTGAGCAAGCAGATGAGGAAGAAGTGGAAGTGGAATTAGCCGAGGGTGAGGATGACTATCATCGTCATTTGGAGGAGGAACAGCAGCAGCATGAAGGAGGAGAAAAAACTGTGGTCGGCCTCAGCCAGCCTGTTGTTCGCAGAGGCACAGAGATCAGACTAGTGGAACCCAAGTTGGAAAACATTTCATTGTTCCGTTGTGTTCTGCTCCATATCATGGTGAAATGTGCCAGGTGCAAAGACACAGTTGAAGTGGAAAACATCAAGCCGGAACAAGACGATAAGCAAACAGCCTCTTCCTCCTCATCCAAGCCGCCTCCCAAGTCAGAACGATGGATGTCTTGTCCAACATGTTCATCGGTATTGGGCATCAAATTTCTCGGAGGTAAGTGCATTATCGCATCGATTTCAAGTATTCGTCTTTAATGGAGCCACTGTAGAACTTGTGCATCAGGGCGCATTATCTGTGGGCCTGTTACAACTCGCTGGATGCACACCTTATGATGTCTTACCGTCGGCATATATTGGCACTTGCGGATCTTGTATGGCTGACATGGCATCTACGGTTCGGTTATCTCCTCATGATCCGCCTCGTACCTTGAATTGCTTTTCCTGTCATGCTAAAATGACATGTGGCCTGGGTGATTACAAATTTGTCAAGATTGGCAGTGAGGGAGGTGAAAGACTGATAGCCAATGAGGAGCAAGTCATGAAGCTCAAGAAGAAAAAGAAGTCGAGAGAAGACCCACTGACTATTGGAGAACCTTTGCCTGATCATGGTACATGTTCGCATTATCGCAAGTCCAAACGATGGTTCAGATTCTCCTGCTGCAGCAAATTGTACCCTTGTGACATTTGCCATGATGGACATGAAGACCATAGCTACGATTATGCTAAAAAGCATGTGTGTGGACTATGTTCCAGAGAGCAGGCCATTGTGAGCGGGAAGCCTTGCGTGTGCGGACATGAATTTGAAAAAGCACCACAAAAGCAAGCCTTCTGGGAAGGTGGTAAAGGTGTTAGAAACAAGATTGTCATGAGCCGAAAGGTAAATATATATCTACATACGTGCAATGCGATGGTGTGATTCATCATTCCTCTTACAGGACCCGCATAAACACAAGGGATTGGGAAAAACCACTTCCAAGAAACAAGATAGAGTGGGCACTGCCGGCAAAGAACGTCATCAAACTGAACCTTCTTCATCCTAAAGATCTCCTCTGATAAAGCGGCGTATATATTCTGAAGTAGAAATTTTGCTTTTTTCCATTTATATACATGTCAAAGAGCTAAAAGGATTTTATAAAATTGATTTGATATGTAATAGTATGGTATATGCGATCAACATGAGCTTTGGATGCTCTTTTTGCATGCGATGCCATTTTTTTTCTGCTTGTCTTGTTGCTAATTGAGAGCATACAATGCTTTCATAAATATGGATTGCAAGATTTCTGCCCTTTAAATATGCTATGGAAAAAGAGAAATTTCAATTTTGAGATCATACACATTCCCGCACATCAAACATCACATTTCATGTATAAATTCTACATATTTCAAATCATTCTCTCTTTCTCTCTCTCTTCAACATTCTGAATAAAAATGACAAGTGATACAACAGCACATTTAAGCCCAACCATTTCATACAACGATGTCCACCCGTTGACACCTACTCCAGCAATGACAATTAGTAGCACAAACAGTGCCTCAAACTCTCCAGCCGGCTCCCTGCCATCCTCTCCTCCCCTCCCTTCTCAGCAACAGCAGCAGCAGGATGATGTTACAACAATATTTGTGGTGGGCTTTCCAGATGACATGCAAGAAAGAGAGTTCCACAACATGTTTATATTTGCAAAGGGATTTGAAGCTGCTTCTTTGAAATGGCATTGCAAGGATCAGCAAGACGATCAGGACTTTTACAGCATCTTGAATAGTCTGAGCAAGAAACAAATGGTGAGTAGGAGCAGTGCACTGCATTCAAGCGTGATGACTGACATTTGTCTCTCAGATTGGTTTTGCGAGATTCAGTACTCGACAGGAAGCCAAGGATGCTGCTATCGAAATGAACGGTAAACGGGTAGATGTTGAGAAGGGGTGTATTTTGAAAGCGGAAATGGCGAAAAAGAACCTGCACATCAAGCGCAATTCTATCGTACCATCGACTAGTGCCGCTGCCTCAGCTATCAATAGTAACAGCTTGATGCCCTCTGCCGCTTTGCTACCCGAACCAGCTTCTTCCAGTTCTCCAATGTCGATCATGTCCCGAAGACTGAGCCAACCTCAAACCCTGCACAACGACATGTGTCCAACATCACAGCCCGCGGCTGACTATGGGTCATTTTCTCCTCTTCCAAGCGATTTGCTGTCTCCAGGAGACTACAAGGATGACCCTTTCCTAAACGAAACACTCATAAAAACAACACCCAACACTCTTTCATTCTGTGATTCCCTATTTGGTTTCCGCTCTCATTCATTTGATGGTCGAAATGGACCCCCTACTACTACAACAAGCCGTACTGGCAGCAGCACGATCAACAACAGCACAAGCGACACGGCACAATTCAATTTGTTTTCCAAATCATTTAATTCGAATGAGCTTGACACTGATCCATTCAGCTACTTGTCAAAATCAACACCTGTACCTCATCATGAATTTCCATTCTCCATGAATAACAATACCTTCTTTGGAGAAGATCTGCTCAGTGTCAACCGAAAAAATTCGTTACAGCCTTCTTCGCCCAACATGGAACGATCCGCAAGCATCTCTGCTGGCTCCCTCCGCTCCGCCAACAGTCCAGCCGACCAAAATCCACCATGCAACACGCTTTATGTTGGTAATTTGCCACCCGCTACAAGCGAAGACGAATTGCGCTCCCTGTTCTCCACTTGCGAGGGTTACAAGCGTATGTGTTTCCGTCAGAAGCCCCAAGGCCCCATGTGCTTTGTGGAATTCGAGGATGTGGTATATGCTACTCAAGCCATGAGCCAGCATCAAGGCCATGTCTTGTCCAATTCTGTCAAAGGTGGCATTCGACTTTCCTTCTCCAAGAACCCTCTTTTTACCAAGCCGAACAAGGATGTGAACAGCAATGCGCTTAGTTTCAAGCAAATGGGAGCTGCTCTCTTGGCCGATCTATAAATCTAAGCATATCTTTATATATACGTATAGCATTCTTCGCAATTCACTTCATTTCATGCATTTCCCCTTTTCTTTTTTTTACTATTTCTTTCTACTTTCCATTATAGCATCTGTTTATCATTCATTTTTTTATTTTTATTAAAGTTTTCTTTTTTAAAAAGCCAAGCTCTTTGGATTTGTCTCACCCCTGATGGGTTGGGTGTTGGAAACATTTCTATATCGAGTGATTTTGTTTAAGCTTGGGAAATCAGAGCCTGTCTACAAAAACAAAAGGTTTCACCCTCAGAGCTACCGTATGGCCATTTTACAGCTATTAGTGAAAAAAGACAGGGTCTGGATCCGTCAACTGGGGATTTGGCATAATGTTCGTCATCCAGAAAACACAGCAATAGCGCAAGCAATTTGTTTTTTCAAAATATTTATTGCTAAAATTACATGAGGGTATTTAAACTAAAAGTACAAGACAGGATACAATGGAAAACTGTTGCTCTGTTTATGCAGTCTTTTCAAAACCACGAACAATGTCTTCAAGAGAGCGACCCTTGGTTTCAGGAACTTTAAAGTAAGTAAAGACAAAAGCAAGAGCGGCAACGCCAGCAAAGATAGTAAAGGAATAGCCCTTGATACCATCAAAGATGAGAGGAAAACACTGACCAATCAAGAAATTCATGGCCCAATTGACAGCAGTAGCAACGGCACCGACAGCAGATGAAGCATAGACAGGAGTCAATTCAGAGGTCATCATCCAAGGAATGGGGCCAACACCAATGGCAAAGGCAATCACATAACCAAAGACAGAGACAACCAAGAGAGCGCCCACATTGTAGACATAGCCAATGATCAAAAGAACTGAAAAGATGCAGGCACCAATTTCAGCAATCATGAGCAAAGGACGACGACCCATACGATCAATCAAGATCAAGGACAAGATGGTAGAAGCAAAGTTGACAACTGTGGTGACAATGGCCATGTACTTGGACATTTCAGCGTCAAAAGACATGTTGAAGATGGTGGTGGAGTAGTACATGACAGCATTCATACCAATCAGTTGTTGAGTAACGTGAAGAGCGATAACAGTAAGAGCAATGCGACGGATAAGAGGATCAGTGAAGATTTGGATCATGTTCATAGGAGAGCGAGCACCTTCATCTTGAGTAACAACACCATCTTCAAGTTGATCATCAAAAGACTTCTTATCTTCAAGGGAAACATGGTCGCCAACAATAGCTTCAGCAGCAGCAGAGCCCAATTGACCTTCAATCATACCGTAGAATTCCTTGTCAATGTTGGCGTTGGGACGAAGTCTTTGAAGGCTTTCCTTGGCTTCTTCAATTCGGTTAATGGAGACAAGGTAACGAGGAGATTCGACGCAGCCAGCCATCAAGAAGAACTGAGCAATGGCAGGAATAGCAACAATGGCATAGTTGATTCTCCAGAGAGGCACACTAGCGAGAGGAAGACCAATGACAGAGGCGAGCAGGATACCAATGACAATGGCAAATTGGTTGCAAGTACCCATGGTGCCTCGAGCCTTGATAGTAGAGACTTCGCCGACATAGGTAGGAGTAGAAAGAGAACCGAGACCACAAGAAAGGCCACAAAAAATTCGTCCGATGATGAACATGGCAGGATTGACAGCGACACCGATCAACAGGGCACCAATAATCCAGCCAATATTGTTAAAGATGATGGTCTTCTTGCGACCGAATTTAGTTTGAATAGCACCACCAAAGAGGCCACCGATCAAACCACCTACACAGAAGGAGGCAACAGCGAAACCCCAAAGAGCATTGTTCATGGGAAGACAATCAGGAAAAGCTTTACTAGCCACATGAGCAGCTCCGTTTTCACAGGCATGAGTTACTTCACCAGGAACATTAGCAGAGCCAATGACCCAACCGTTGCTGAAGGAGCCGAGACAAGAGATAATGACACAGTACACCATGTAACCTGGCATTTTGAGTTCAGTAGAATCCACCATTGTATGAAATATAAGAGTATAGAAGAGAGTGTGTTTGTAATAGTATGGAATATCTGAGAGACGATAATGAAAGTGGATTAATCGCAAATATCGCCCCTTATATACATTGGATCTCTAGTTCGACATAGTTTTCTTTCGTGTGGCCCATATTTTCTTCTTTTCCATCAACATGCTTTAAAGGCGATGATACGATGTTTCAGTGCCAATGAATTACTTAATTAGGGATTAATGTAATCAGCTCGTTGATTTTAGAAAAAACAGAAAGCATTCTTGCTTTATTGTCAGTCAAGAGATTTCCATGCCAGATGCCGTAGTCAATTTATACAGAATTACCAATCAGATGCGTAAACATCTTGGATAAATGACATGAAAATGTGCTCGAGCAATGATACTCACAACAAATCGTGATATTCTGCCCCACAGAGAGACACTTTAGATGCTTAGTTTGGTAAATCCGGGAAACAAGCCCATCAACAAAGCGCAGAGACGGATTATCCGGCTTCCCCCTTTTTGTAAGACTACATATAAATCTGTCCTGCTGATACAACTGTATACCAAATCTTAAAACAAGCACGCACACACCATTTTTTCCTCGAAAGAAAAGGAAAGAGCATAACTTTCATCCTTTGTTTCTCCTTTGTCATTGACAATACTAGATACCCGCAAAAATGTTATTTCATACGATACCCAAGCACATTGATCCTTCACTGGAGGTTTGTAGATGTATCGACAAGCTGAATATAGACATCCAACTCATACATATTTGGCAGTATCTCGAATACGACCAACTCAATGAAATGTCGCTGGCAGATATCATTGATATTTGTAGAGAAAGAAATCTTCCAACTGAAGGCAAGAAATCACAGCTCATCAGTGATCTGTTGTTTTGGGTAAGCATGTCAACATGTGTGCTGGTGAACATGCACTGATTGTATATACATAGCGCGATCACACTAGGCCCATACCAGCGCCATCAACGCCTCGTCTTGGCTCTCTGTTAGATCAGCAGCAGGATATGAACTCATTTCTATTACAGCAGCACCAAGCAGAAAGAAAACTATTGAATTCAACAGAGTTTTCGCAGTTGTTCCTGGATGATGATTCAGCCTCCAACTTGAGTATCCCTTTTTCTGATTTGATTTATGGTAAAAAGATTGGTAGTGGGGGTTTCAAAGATTGCTACGAAGGTAAGATGAGTGCTTTACAGGAGTGTACCTGGTTTCTCATCGCATTTTGTTGCAGGCTACTACAAAGGGGTAAACTGCATGAATAGCACTATATGATGACATGTATTTACAATGTATTTGCAGGAAGTTGTGGCTATCGGCGAACTGCGATTAACGCATTTCAGCGAAATCGACTTGGCAGAAGTGAAACATGAGATCAACGTATTAAAGTACAGTTCAAAAAAGAAGAGCCATATGATGAGTTGATCATTCACACAAACAACACAAATAGACAGCTGCGACATGAAAATGTGATTAAGTTTATAGGCGTTTGTACTCATCCAAGTCATCTGTGCATAATAACTGAAATTTGTGCAAAGGGTGATTTATTTGATGTGATTCGCAACTACCCAAGACCGAGTTTTGCACAGCAAATTATGCACATGTATGATATTGCACTAGGTGTATCTTATTTACATACAAGGAGACCGTCTATCATACATCGAGTGAGTTGTCAATATAAACTACGCTGTGTCGTGCTGTGCTGCTTGTGATCATGTTTGCTAACAAAATATGCAATCGTATGATAGGATTTAAAATCGATGAATATTCTGGTAAGGGGCATTGATAGAAAAGTCGTTTGGAATAGCTGTCAACGCTCTCAGTTTATAGATATCCAAGGACGATAGGGCCAAGATTAATGATTTTGGTCTGGCTCGTATTCGACCCAAAGCAAACACATTAATGCACACACAATGTGGAACGCCAAATTGGCAAGGTACTAGCTTGGGAATGATTGTATATCTAAAACGAATCTAATCATCATGCATTTAGCACCTGAGTTCTGGTCTTCTAACCCTAGTTATTCTGAAAAAGTAGACACGAACAACTGTAGATATAAATATTAAACCACTGACTCTGCTTCTCTTTTCACAGGTAGATGTGTATGCATGTGGCTTGATCTTTTGGGAAATACTGACTTGGGGCATGTATGGATACCCTTACCAAAGTAAGTACACATCGTTGATTTTCCACCTACAACACTACTGACACACAAAACTAGATTTAGCTGAGCATGCCTTGTATGTTGCTGTCAAAGATCACGATATTCGACCCCCAATATCAAAGCTGACAAACTTGTATCCTCGCAATCTGTTGGTTCTCATCATGGAGATGTGGGAAACAGATCCCTCATTGGTACGTAAAATACACAACACCATCAAGATATGCTAACACAGCATCTTTCACAATAGCGACCCTCCATGACACATGTCGTTGAAAGATTATCCACCTATTTATTATAAAAAAAAAAATAATAATAATAAAAAAGGCACACAAAGAGAAAGTAAATGTATATTTTATTATTGATCCGTTCTTTCCATGTTGATATGTAATGTGCGAACTGTAAATTCCGTTTTGTCTTTGATCTCGATATGACCCATCTTATCCCTTCCTTAACGTCTAATAATTGAACTTCTACGTCTGGAGAGTGATCTGCTGTATGATCTTGATCTGCTTCTTCTGATAGGAGATCTACTGCGTCGAATGGATCTGCTTCTTCTGATGGGAGATCGGCTGCGTCTGATAGATCTACTACGTCTAAGAGGAGATCTGCTTCTTCGGATGGGTGATCTGCTACGACGAATAGATCTACTACGTCGGATGGGTGATCTGCTACGTCGGATGGGCGATCTACTGCGTCTGATAGGTGATCTGCTACGACTGAGGCTACGACTACGACTCAGACTTCTAGAATAACTTCTGCTACGAGAATAGCTGCGTCCACGAGAGTAACTGCGTTTGCTACGAGAGTAAGATCGTCTTCTTCCACGAGAAAAGCTGCGACTGGGAGATCTTGAGCGGGAATAAGAGTAGCGTCTTCCACGTCGTATAGGTGATCTGGAAGGCGAACGAGAATAACGTCTTCCTCTGTCTCTGCCGCCTCCATATCGATCTCCACGACGGCCAACTGCAGGTGGTGGACCACGATTACTGACTTTTCTGTATGGAGGTGGAGAGTAACGAGCTAACAGATGGTAAAATTAAACAGAATGCACATATATCAATAAGGTACACTTTTCTTACCTCTGCGTGGTGAAGGTGATCTCTCACGGTGTTTGGGAGCTACAACACAAACAATTCTCTTGCCATCCAATTGTGCCTGTCATTGTGAAAGGTGAGATTTTGCATTAAACACATGAACAAATGAATTGTGATTGCTTACATTGTCCATATAACTGATGGCCTTATCGGCGTCCTCTTGTGTCTCAAAATCAATGTATGCCTTTCCCTTGTTTGTATTTACTAATGCACAAATGTTGAGTTTTTCATAAATCCCTTGTCATGTATGTAAATAACATTCACTTACAGAGCTTGTTGATGGGGAATTCGAGGCTCTTGATCTTTCCGAACTCACTGAATATCTCTCTGACATGATCTTCTTTGACATTTCGCGTCAAGTTAGTGACAAGAATAGAATGAAGATGTTCTGGGCTTGCTGAACGAGAGCGTGAGCGACTACGACGAATAGATGAACGCGAACGACTTTTGGGTGAACGAGGAGAGGGTGATCTTGAATATGCAGATCTTGGAGAAGCCCTATTTGAATATGTCAGTATGTGCCATCCGTCTGTATATGTTTCTGAGAAACTTACATTGTATCAATGTATTTTGGTGAGAAGGGCAACTTGAAAAAAGTCTTTAGAGACTCTTGTGGTTTATAACACGCTCAACGTGACGTGAATTGACAAGAGAAGTTTGAGCAGTTGCCTTGGAGACTCAGTAAAGAGTCACTGCGATGCGTCTTCAATCGCATGAAAGCAAGTTTACTTGGTTTCATTAGCATCCTTCAGACTACCTGCTATGGCTTAACAAAGGAAAGCAATTTGATACGACATGCTGATCTGTAAATTAGAAGATCTTGTTAGAGACATCCTCAAAAATGGATCAACTTTACAACAACGTCAATTTTACTTGAGAGAGACAGTGTTATGACATGCAGCAACGACGGTCGGGTACTCCTACTGGATCAAATGTTATGAAAAGATTTTTTGCAAGAAGCAATTAGGTACCTTGTCATCTTTTAGAGGTTTTCAAAAGGATTTTGTAAAAGGCTTGCATCATTTCAACTATGTAACAACTGTGCAATGCTTTTTAGTCCTTTAAATGCGTATTATCTGCAAGTGTTGAAAGCTAAGACATTTAATTAATAGCAGTAAAGCTAGGGAGCACTATCAAAATTTGCCACATTTATCTAAATTGAGCTGGATATACATATAAAAGATAAATGACTTTCTCACAAACAGCTATTAGCCTTCGAGATCAATGTCATAGCTTCTCAAAGTGCTTTTCGCTTTGAATGAAAAACAGATTTTAATCTCTCTTGGGCAGAATATGAATTTTGCTCTACTTCAATAGTCGAAAAGCAATTTTTTCAATAATGCATAAAATAAAAGACATCTCAACTGCATAGACCAAGTAGGGTTGTTCTATGCAATTCATAGACAAATATGTCAAAACCCTAAACTAAAGAACTGTATTGATTATGCAAATCACAACCAGAGAGTCGAATAGCAAATACAATAGACATGTTGAATAGTAGCACATTATCTCACTTTCAAATAAAGAAAGCTTATAATTGTATCTTTTTGTTTTCTATCATTTATTACAGTTATGTCAAAATACAATATGAGATTGATTCTGCTACAAAATCAGCTTTGAGCTATTGCTATCCGAATAAGTTAATCTTATAATTTGTCCTAATGTCTCAACTCTACACAGGAATCGAATCTTGCTTGTACGTTAATTGAAATCCCTTCAAAAATAGTACATGAAAAGATAGCATTGCTGGATTATGCTGCAGCACCTACATAGAATCCTGTGTAGAGAAAATTCGTGGGCATTTATCGCCGTTGCGTTCGTCCTCAAAAGTTACCATATGTAAGCTTTATTAACATAGTGTTGAGAGGGCACGGTAACGGGATAATGTATATTACCTGTGTTTTTGATATAATACGCTTATTCGACGGTAATGGGTTGTTTCGTTGCGTCAAGTGAATATTACGATCAATATTACTTCTATAGTGAACAGAATAGAGCACAAAAACAGAAAACAAACTTTTGGAAATAAGAAGCTCAATTTTATTAATATTGCGTACGATTAATAATGTAATGGGTGGAGTACAATTGCCTTGTAGTAATGAAGGCCGATGTACTTATTGGGGTGTACACTGATGTTACTAAGTGCAGGTCCTTATATTCTTGGTCAACACTTACTAGATAATATATGTAGATATTATGGGAAGTAGCAAGTACTAGATTATAAGTGGATGAAGAGTATTTATTGTAATAAATAGTATGTATGATTGATGATGGTAATAGGTAACAGATATTTTCATTAATGTTCAATATTATCTGACAAGAGTACTGGCTATTTATATCAAAATGGTAAATATATCTCAACCATGCAGATTGAGATATATGTAATATGCATCATTACAAATAATTATATGATAGCGAGTTTGTTTGCTTGTTTGTTTGCTATTAACCTCACAGATTTAATCTCAAGGTAGACACCACCGCTCACATCACGGGAAATGAACTTTCAAACTCCGATATCCAATTTTGCGGTCCGGTTGGGACCCCGATTTTGCGCTGACGACGATGGTGCAATTCAAATTTGCGTAGGTAGCATGGTTGTTGAGAAATGGGTGATTATAGAAATTGAATGATTT
>DF836599.1:0-11000 GCA_000950595.1 Mucor ambiguus
ATGCTACGCATGGTTTACCTTATGAACCTAAGAACAGCACCTTGTCCTTCCATGTGAGACTTGCCGGGACCTTTGATACAACAGCATTCTCTGAATGCATTTCCAATAAAAGTGTAATTCTTTGACAGATTCAATTCTTATATTGTATTTTGACATAACAATCAAGTCCTTATGGTGAAACTCGCTTTTTACTTGTTGAAGACATTACAGGTGTTGGGAAGCTGAAGATAAAGAGAAAAACCTTACCCTGCTTGTGGCCTGCAGTTCTTTTAGGATGACCGTCCAAGATACGTTTCTATTGCAGCTCGACGCTTTGTCCGTCTTGTTCATGGCGAGGGTTTCTTGCCGATTTTACATTGCTGTATACTAAAATCATTCAAGATACCCACTGTTTTTTATTTCTTTTTTCTGTAGTAGCTCATGCTATCTTCGTTTTACTTTGAGAAATCCAATTGCTAACTTGCATATGTGTGTGCTTTGGCTGCGTTTATTTTATGGGCATGGGAATATGGCCTAGAAATCTGGTAGTGTATCGTCCTCTCTCTTATGACAAATATGTTAATTGATTAACATCGTAAAATTTCATTAGCTAATCCGCAAACATCTTTATTGTTTCAATCATTATTTACTACGAGTGTCAGATTGTGATGCTTGCCGAAATTATTAATACGATTGAAAGTGGATCTCTGCCGCCCTGTCAGCTTGACCTTAAAGTGGGCTCTCCCATCATGGTTATTTGAAATACTGGCCCTGCTTCTGGCCATAGCGATGGTACAAGAATGGTCGTCAATTTGCTTGGTACAAATGTTATCGAGGCCACAATTTCTACTGGGCCGAATAGAGGTGATGTTGCATTAATCCCAAGAATCAAGTTCATCACGCCGGCTACCGGAAGTCTAAGCCCTGTTGATTTCCAACGAACTCAATTTCCCGTACTAGACCAAACTCTGATTTCCGTTGGTTTATACTTGCCATGCCATGTTTTTGGTCATGGTTAGCTGTATGTAGGTATGTCCCGTGTCCAAACACCTAAATCATTTGAAGCTAATGATTCCACCCGATATCTCAGACATAGATGGCCAAGGAGGCAGGTTTACCAACAAAATCGCTTTTCATGAAGTCTTTCAATAACTCTAGTAAACTTCATCTATCTCTTAAATCACTCAAAGACGTCTGTTTCAACATCTATTAGCCGGTTCTGCTAATCAACATTGGCGTTATCAAAAAGGAATCAAGAGTCCAATAATCTCAAAGTAGGGTTTGATAGCTCTCATTCCGACTACGTTGTAATATTTCCTATTGCTCTTAAACAGAGAATTATGCAGTTGATGGAAGTAATGTTTATTTTGTTTGATTCTGCATTAGGTTGCGCGGAGTGCACGCTGCAGGCGCGAGCTGTGCACCGCCATTAGGATGAAGGTCGAAAAAATCAGGGCAGCGAAACGAAAGTCTTTTTTTCATCATAGTTCGAGGGGTGGATTACAGCTCATGTCGAAAATAATTCAAAAACTCAGTAAATTGAGAGTGGAAAGCACAGTAATTGCTGCTTCATTCTTGCAAGAGTATCTCTGACACTCTAGATTGCGTCAATAGATTGCATCAGAAGCATTTCACGACACAAAAATCTTTACTCTCCTATTGTTCCTGCATCAATGAAAGGGGTGCCTGAAGTTTGACAATACCCTTAATAGTTTGATTTAGATGAAACCTGTTTTTCTTCAACAAGACCTTTGATGAGAGCGAAAGTTAAAGCTAAAATAGCGTTCAAGCAACACCCCTGCCATAAATCATGATATTGTCCTAAACAATTATATCGTTATCAGACTGCGAACTAGCATGATCTCATGGAAGCGCGGTATCGTTACAGAAATACAGAGCAGCAGATATTTGTCTGGAAAAGGAAGCGAAGGATCCTAATCATCATACATCAAGCAAGTTATTTCTGATAGAAGCACAAAGAACACATTCTACGTCAGTCCCAAGAAAATGCTATTTCGGTTCTTTTGTTTACACTGGCTTTTTATGAATAGCATTTGAAATTTTGTTTGCAATATCAAGGAGAACTCAATATAATGAGACGGGAGGATGATGTCAATTGAAAATTACTGTGTTTACAATAGGTCGTATTGTGAAGAGCACACTCTAGATTCAACAATTCTGTTCTTGTGCACAATTATTCGGCCGTTAGTGTAACCAGAAATTTCATTTTGGCATGTTCCATTCAACACATGTGTATAATATATTGTGTGAGCGGATGCATCTAGAATATACATTAGAGAACTTGTGAAATCTATGTAGATCAAAATGACATGAGCAAGTCGAGATCCTTTGTGAATGCATATACATTTATTAGAACAGACGTTGTTTTTAGTCTACTTCTCAACTGCATAACAAAGTGTTACACTTGCAAGATTGCACTTTAAACTAGTCTTAAAAGAAAGCTTTGACTTTACATGATGAAGGTCGAGCTCCAATGATGACAGATTCTACACAAGACAGGCATCAAATGGGCACAATTCTTTGTTTACCTCTGCAGTCATATAAGTGAAGATCAAGGCAGCCGCTCAATCCATACATCGTTTGGTAGTGTGCACTAGAAAAAAGCTTCTTGGTTCTTCGATCCACTTGATAGGTCTGCTTGGAGTGGGACAAGGAGAGGAAATTTTCCTATTTCATGCCTCTCCGTCCGATCTTCGATGTGTAACTAAGCATGTTGTAAAGTAACGATGTTCAATTTGCCATGGTAACCACAATTGAACCGATTAATAAACAAATGTTTAAATGCTGAATTGAAATGAAAGCAAACAGTTTATTTGTAGTGAAATGAGTCTAGCAGATAGATAGTATGAGAAAAGAAGGGTATTTCATATGGGTACGAGTTTATATTATATACAAGTAGTAGATTGGGCTATGGTACAAAGTTCACCGTATTTACAAAAATGGCAAAAACCCATATTTCGGCATTCAGTGATCTAGCATATCATTCTAGCTGTAGGTGGTGTAGCAGGGTGTGTTGACACTGAGCTCGATGATGTGGATGGGGAGAGCATCAGATCTTCGCCTTTCGCTAATTGAGCTCTTGTGTACACGCATAATTGGCGAGCATATTCGCATCTTGCCATAGCCATAATTTGATCTCTGGTATATCTCTTTGGTTCAGTCAATCTGCTGATGGATGCTTGTTGCTGTTGTTTGGTAGTGGTAGTGGTAGCAGCAGTAGTAGTAGTAGTAGCAGTGGAATATGACATTTTTATATATGTGAATTGGATAATGATGAAAAAAATTAAATGAGAAATCATGTCGGTCTATTTATATAAGAATTTTAGATGGGAAAACTGTAACAAATAAGAATGCGTGTTGTACCAAGATTTTAGGAATTTCTTTAAATAGAAATGAAATGATATCATTAAGGTCCTCTCCCTTTCCTAAAGCTGTTTGAATCCCTAATGCAGTCCCTCCCTTCGAACTGAGTCCAATGATGCAAGATGGGCTATTCCATATTAATTTGATTGGGTTATTGGGTAGTTCACAAAACCGTATGATTCACATAACAAATATTTTGCCTGCAATCTTCGTTTCTACCTTAATCTGGAATATCCCACTTTTGATTCGGTTGCTTCGATCGATCCTTTAGATTCATTTAATGAAAGAACAAGATTAACTATTTTGATAGACATCTCGTAAAAAAAATAAAAAAAAGATGGATTGCGAAACCTTGTATAGTACACTGAACATTTGGCTGCTTTGGCCAAGTGAATGTGACCTCTTTCGGGGGCTTCTGTTGAGAATATGGATGTTTGCGTTATTCATTTGCATATTCTCCTCCTCTTCTTGTATATATAAACATTATGGCTACACCGCAAATACCCTTTATAAGTGCTCCGTTCAAGAAAACAGACGATGTCGACTGGATTCATCCTCTCAAGAAATACATTGCTCGCTTTTATCAGGATGATCCCGAGAAATACAAGGAGGAAACTCAATCATTCAATCGGTTACGCCAAGATATCCGTGGTGCAGGAAAGGACTTCACAGGTAGAGACCTTCTCTATCGCTATTTTGGTCAACTCGAGTTACTAGACTTGCGTTTCCCTGTGGATGAGAAGCACGTCAAGGTGTTATTTAACTGGTAAATGTCCAGAGATGTTATCTTTATGTAGTGTTCGCTAACTGTTTACTTCATCAGGTACGATGCTTTCAATAACCGCGCCATCTCACAATACTCGCTCGCCTTTGAAAAAGCAAGTGTCATCTTCAACGAAGCAGCTACGCTGTCTGCCATTGCAAGCTCTCAAAACAGAGCCGAAGCTGAGGGTCGCAAAAAGGCTTTCCACTACTTTCAAGCATCTGCTGGCATGTTTCAATACATCAATGATAACTTTTTACATGCTCCGTCCGAAGATTTGAGTCGTGAAACTGTGAATATGCTCTCAGAATTGATGCTCGCTCAAGCGCAGGAATGTTTTTTGGAAAGTAGTATTCGTGAAAAGACCAAGGATGGATTGATTGCTAAGCTAGCAAGCCATGCTGCGTGGGTATACGGTAATTTAGTGGATTCACTCGGTGATGCAGTCAATCGCGGTGTGGGCGTTGACAAGTCCTGGATCGTGCTTTGTCAGATCAAACAGAAATACTATGCTGCGGTTGCTCAGGAGCACAAGGCTGCTGCTTGTGAGTCAGAGGCCAAGTATGGTGAGTGTGCTGGACGCTATGCTGCCGCTGAATCTGCTGCCAAGGAAGCTGTCAAACTAGCCAACAACCTGAATTCTGCTCTTTTATCCTCCAATCATGCGAACGGCACTGTTCCCTCTGAAGGTGGAGCTGCTATTCAAGAGCTTTGCAAGAACATGAATGCCAATTGCACCGAGAAATTGACTACAGCCAACCGTGACAATGACATGATCTACCATGAAACTGTGCCTCAAGAATCCATTCTGACTCCCATTGACCGTCTCAAGGCTGTCAAGGCTATTCCCATTGCTGAACTGTATGGCCCTGATGAGATGAAGAAGGTGATTGGCGCTGACATCTTCTCCAAACTGATCCCTATCAGTGTTCATGAGAGCGCCTCACTTTACTCTGAAGAGATTGCTAAACTGCTTCGATCCGAGAACGAGCGATGCGATATTGCCAAAGCAGAGTTGAACGCTTCTTTGGACTACATGAAATTACCTGGCTCCCTTGGCAAATTTAAGCAACAGCAACAACTCAACTCTTCGCTGGATGACTATGCGACGCCTCCCTCTGACGTCAAATCTTGGGCTGATCAAATAGCTGCTGAAGAACGTCGCTCACCTGTTGCTGAGCTGCTCAACACACTAACCGCCCTCAAGACAAAGGCAAGACAATCTTTGGATGAAGCTAGTTTAAACTTGGACAAGGAAATGAGAGATTGCGAGCAAGGGAGAGTACAGTATGCTGATAAATGGACACAACCTCCTTCTGGCCCTTTGACCACTGAATTCAGACACGATATCTCCAATCATCGTCGCACGCTGGATGGTGCATCGCAATCTGACAATCAGCTAATGGGCAAGTATGATTCTGTGAGACGAAATATCGATCTTCTGAAGCATGGAGGTCAAAGCAGAGATCTGGAAGGTGCTTATGCCGAGTGCATTTCAGCCATTGCTGCTGAAAGCTCGCCAAAAAAAGATGCTGGTGTCAACTTGCTGGATGTTGATATTGCTGTGGAGAATGACAAGAAAGATGGCGATTTGAATGAAAAGGTGAAACGTATTGAATTTATCATTGAAAAGCTGCGTAAAATCGAGAGCGACCGTGATGACACTTTCCGTGATTTGAAGGATAAGGTAAAGAAGCAGATTATTGAGTGCAGAGAGAGAAAAAACCACTAACAGCTCCCTGTGGTAGACAATGCAAGACGATATCTCTCAGCTGCTGATCCTCAACAAGAAGGCCAATGTTGAGCAGCACATCTTTTCCACCGAATTGGAAAAGTATCGACCTCATCAACAACGTATCTCTGCCACCATTCAACACCAACAACAAGCTATTCAGGAATTGACAGCTGCTTTTAAGGAGTTAATGGAAGGAAAGGAGGCCCAAACCTTGCAATCGCAGCATGACAAAGCCGATCGCCTTCGTCGCAATCTGACAGCTGATTTCAATGAGGCCAGATCAGTGTATAGCGAAATCAAAGAGGGTTTGAATAGAGGCATCCAGTTTTACTCTGGTGTCCAGGACACTGTGGACTCATTGCAGCGCAACATCCATCGCTTTATCACTGAACGCACCAATGAAAGAAGTCGATTGATGGACAGCATCGAAAGCAACAAGAGCTCCCGTGAACAAGAGATGCTTCGCGAGACTTTGAGTAAGTATGCCACCGCTCCACCTCCACCTGCCCCTCTTCAGTCAGCCCCTTCGTCCTCGTCCGTGTCGGCGACCAGCATGTCTCACTTGACAAATCAAACGCGTCAAATGTCTATCAATGAGCCTACAGCTCCTTCCAGTGGTTATACGCCTGCACCTCCACCAAAGCCTCAAGCCTTTGTTCAACAGCAACAGCAGCAGCAGTACCATCATCAGGCACCTGCTCCTCCACCACCTACAAACCCCTCACCTTACGGTATCTACGGTTCTAACCTGCCACCTTCTACATACCATCAGCCACCATCTCCTTATGCTCCTACGCCTCAATCGGCTATGCAGCATTTGCCTCCTCGTCCCTTGTATAACCAACAACAGCCATATCAGCCTCCTCCTCCTAGTAACTATGCTGCTCCACCTCCACCTCAGCAGCAACAGCCACAACAAGGCTATTATGGTAACATGCAAGCACCACCTCCACTGCCTCAACAGCCTCAATACCACCATCAGATGCCTCCTCAACAACCTCAGTATACTCCTCCTACTCCTCAAATGCAAGGACAGCCTCACCAAGGTTATCAGCCTCAATATCAGCCTCAACAGCAATGGCAACAACAGCAGCCTCCTCCTCCTCCTCAACAACAACAGCAGCAGCAATGGCAACAACCAATGTACCAACAACAGCCACAGCAAAGACCCCCACCTCCTTCGGGAAATTTGTTGGATTAAGGCACCATCTTTAACTGAATAAATATCTTTAATATCACATCCTATTAATAAACTCTATACATTGATATCGTTACTATATGCCAGTAATACGCGACATTTGGAAGGCATCGCTATACTGCAACTTAAAGTTCAAAACCATGGATGAATCATCAATAGTCGTCAGATGCAGAAATCATGTTCACATCATCCAATGACAATACCTGGTCTATTTTTAACTAGTTTGTTTAAACTTGAAAGGGATCAACCGAGGGTTCATCTTGGGGTTTGGGATACTAGAGTAGACAGTGAAACACAGCTTACATTCACTCGGCTAATTATGTTATCAACATAGTGGTCTGTTTGATATTACTCATGTTCTATCAATCATACATACGTACCCACCACAGCTGACACTCATAGTTTCATCTCGATCTGAACGAGACTCTGTAACCTTCTCTTGAAATTCTCTATGGCACAAGATTTTGAATGGGTACTTCTTTACGCTATTGTTTTGGCACAATGAGAACAATACGCATCATTACATGATAGGCACAACGACAGATTCGAGTTGTGATTCCTCAGTGTGTGGCTATGATCCTGATGCCAAGCTGTATAGATTTATTTTTCATCTTGATACTATCCAATGGTAATTACATCTCAAGACTGCAGCCCTGAATTGATCTAAAATCCCTTGGCAGCACACTCGAAGAAACAAAGATTACATATAAATTCCTAATTGAGAAGTAATTTCCGGGTTAGAATTTGACATGTGTCAGCAAAGAAACATTCTATTTTTAAAGAGTATGGTCTAGAAAGGCATCATTTGGCAAGAACAGATTGCTTGCTAATGAACTTGAGGGAATGTAATGAGAGGTTGCTACATATGCTCAGGGGAGACATCTCGAGACCTCCTTCATTTGATGAAATGCTCAGTGAATTGGTGAAAAGTGTGAAATGTCTGTTGCATATTCCAACTTCTTTTTCGATTGACGCAGCTGCTAGCCTAATCACTCCCGTTGTATACCTTTTTATCACAAGAGACCAAGCCATGTTGGGTAGACTGCTTCAGCAGGTAGACGTTTGACATTCTTAACTAACCTTTTATCTTTAGAGAATGATGCTCATTTTAGTGGATATACAAGGCCATAATCTAGTACAACTCATTTGACATGTCTTATTTGCTTGAATCGGAGAGAAAGAGATGCCAGCAGCTCTGCAATTTTGGCATGTTCTAGACGAAATCGCTATCGTTTCCGAATGTTTAAAAGAATAGCAGCGCATGCCTTCACATCATGAAGGTAAAATCAACACTTGGATATTCAAAAGCGCGTCTTCACTTTGATATTGGAGCATGTACAGTCTGTTCCAAAACCAGTTGCTCGCTATTCACTCAACCATTTGTTTTAACTCAAGTATGATAGCTCTGGTATGAACTGATCCAAAATAGCATTTCATAGTAGCACATTTGAAACATGCGCAATTAAACACATGCAATTAAGGGATTTCTATATATCTTACTATTTATTTTTATTCCGTTTTCAATGATTGGATCCTGCGTGCGTCAGCCAATAGCCAGTCTCGAGCTATATTTTGTCATTTGCAAAGAGAAACGGCAATACATGGAATAGAGGGTATCGGGGGATTCATGTCGAGTGTGAGAAAGGTACACACATATCAATTGCATGTTATGTTTCATATCAATTAATATACCTTTTGTTGATAAAAACGAAATTTGACCCATTAGAATGAACAGAGACTAGAAACACCATCAATGAGTGTTGATCAGTGCACTTTTCGAGGCACATTCTTATTTGTGCTTCGAATATCTCTTGTTGATCTGGCATTTTTTAATCTCGTTCGTTTACAAAATACCAAGGAGAGCATACATTGCTTATACAATATGCTCCATCTCACACTTGTTCTCAACACTTATTTCCTCCACCATGCAGAAAAAATGGCCTGGGTCCCTGATTTCGATAGATTTCAGCCTTGTGTGAAATGTAACCTATTAAAAAATTTCAGCTTGAATGGACATTGGTGAAGTTCTTTCTTCATAAAGAGGGAGAAGAGAAAAGGGACCCGAGTGTTGATCTGTTCAATTCATCTCTGTTTCAAAAATCAGTATAAATAGAGAGTACTGACAAGACCTCACAACATCCTCAAACACACAGAAACACACACAGCATGCTCTTCAACACAGTGATTACCTCTTTTGCCTTGATGGCTGGCTTCGTCGCTGCTGCCCCTGCTGCTTCCTCTAATGCCACTGCTGCTACAAACAACGTTTCATTTCTCAAGTTTGGTCAACCCACTGTCAATGTAGTAAATAAATGCAGCTCTACACTCAAGGTTGGTAATTCCATTGATGTGGATTATTTCGGCGATATTGTCGATGTGCCTGCTGGTTCAACGCACACCTACACATTGCCTGTCAACTGGTCTGGACGTATTTGGGGTAGAATCAACTGTGGTGGTGAAAACTGCTTCAAATCTGGTATGGGCTCTCCTGCTTCTCTTGCTGAATTCCACTTTTTGGATTCTGGCTCTGTATACTATGATATCTCTCTTGTAGACGGCTTCAACTTGCCCATGACTGTAGCTCCTGTCATGAAGGGAGGTCTTACATCCCCTGATAGCCGCAACTGTGCTACTTCTACTTGCTCTACTTTGCCCAGCTGTCCTTCCGGTTTCGAAACTTATGATGATAAGGGCAAGGTATCTGGTTGTAAGAGTGCCTGTACCAAGTTCAATACAGACGAGTACTGCTGTACTGGTGATTTCTATAGCCCCAATGTCTGCAGCACCAACTCTTATGCTTCTCAAGTCAAGGCTGCTTGTCCTGATGCCTATAGTTATGCTTTTGATGATGCCACTAGTGTCTTCATCTGTACTTCCAACGAATACACAGTTACTTTTTGTTAGATAATTTTAGAATTTATAGTTATACCATGTGTATTAATACAGTTCATTCACGTCAATTTCTGAATAATACAATTTAAATCTATATAAAACATAAATAAGCCAGACAACGAGACTGATTTGTATTGCATATGAACAAAAGAGAAAAAAGAGAGACTTAGTAAAGACATCAAGCAAGAGAAGGTGTTGTGCTCATTGATCAAAATGGTAGCAGGAAAAAAGACCCTGTGTAGAAGTGAGGGCACAAGACAATACACAAGTCTTGAACTAAAAGATACCACATACATAGTTGGCAGAACACTCGCATGAAGATGATGAAACGTGGTCATTTCAAAGCTTCTAGTTAGAGGCTTTCCATGCACGTTCAACAATGTGAGGGCCCATGTGTAGCGAAATCAGCGAGAATACAGATGGCTCGTTTGGAGAAAAGAGAGGTTTTCTCGCGGTATATCTTGTCAAGCATCTCTGCATGTATAATTAGAGGGTAAAGATTGCTACTATAGTGCAGCATGTTTAGCTTAAATTAAATAGTTGATTTGAAGTGTTTTTCTCTATTCCTCAAAAATGATGAAGATCGAGTAAATAATGTAGTCAACATACCTTTTGATCAGCTACCCACTGGCTACTGCCCTAAAGTGATTTCATGGGCACATCAATAGCAGCATGCCTATCGTACATATATAATATTAAAATGAGCAACAAGAGAAACTAACATAGCCAGGCTATGATAGATTACTTTTCAATCCATCTCTTGTTGGCTTCAGAAATAACTGCTACCTTCATGAGAATGCATTTTGCCAGCCAAATTGGGTTGAGCCCCGCTTAGACATTTTTTCGCTCAAGTTGGAAATATTTGTTATCTTTTCGACTTCTTTTGACTATTTTGCTAGACCCGACTATAAAGAATGTGATGATCATCCCAACCTCTATTAAGCTTCCTGAAAGTGCTTTTTAAGGCGCATAAAATGGTACTAATTATGACAGGTGTTTTGAAAAAGCTTGTTGAGCACTGTTTTAAAATATGAAATGATGATTTGGGC
>DF836599.1:14276-28250 GCA_000950595.1 Mucor ambiguus
ACTTTGGGAGCAGCCTGCTACCGATGCAGAGGATTCAGGCAAATACATTAAATGCACTCAATGTTAGATATTTGCGTTTGTTTCTAATTGTTTAATCAAATAAATAACTTTTTTATCTTTTTGAATTCTGCTATAATAGACATGCTTGCGATAGAACGAAACCAGCTTGCTCTCGTTGCAAAAGAAGAGGCATCACTTGTCAGTATCCAGAAGCAGCTCCAACCTTGAAGAAACTACAGAAAGCAACAGAGACGCTCAGCGACCGAATCAAGAAATTTGGCGACCTACTGAAGACGGGTGAAAATGGCGCATTGCCAACCACAGCAAAACGAGGCATCTCTCTGCAGAGATTGGCTCAACCAAGATCCTCTGTAGCACCTTCACCTCTAGACATAGAATTACCCATCTACAACTACGACAACGCCCGATCTTCCATCTCTATCCATTCCAACGATACTGCCAGTTCCATTGACCAAGTCATGACAACAGCAATAGAGGAAGAGGAAGATGGTATGTCTACTACTAGCAGTAACGTCAATAATCCAGTTGCTTCTACCAGTTCTTTTTCCGTCTATCCATGTAGTAAATGCTACAAAGATTTGCAACAATGCGATCTCACATTGCCCAGCTGTAGTCGATGCGCTGGCAATGATTTCGAATGCGTTTACATGAAGACTGAGCCCAAAGCAAACCACGTTTCCCAAGTGCTCAACACCATGAACAAAGTCATGGATCAATGGCAAGACTCGATCGACAAGATGGCCAAAGATTTCGCTCAAAAGACCCGGGATTTCGGTCAACGTGTAGATCAGTCCTTTAAAAAGAAGCCTCTCCAGCCATTTGCTTGGAAAATCACAACAACCAACAAGGGCCTCTCGGTGGAAAGTAACGTCAATTCGTTCAATGATCTCTCCAAGCTGGTGGATCAATTCAAGAGATCCATGCACATTACATCCCGTGAGGACGACAATCCGCAAGACGGAACTCAAGACTCTATCAAAGGCGAAGATGACGAACGATATCGCATGGCTCAGTCGGCTGAATTGGACGATGCAAGTTCTATACACACGTCTTCCGGCTTCTCCTTTGGTGTCTGGAACTCCTGGTCACATCCTACACACGTATTGCCTGACGATTATCCCGTGGATATATCGCCTGAATTGACAGATAGCTTGGTAGAATTGTACTGTAGAACACCTTGTTGCTCAGCCATCCGTTTGCCTATCGTGGATACCGCTGAGTTCTTGGCTCGCTATCATGACCCTGATCCAGAAAAGCGGCCTTCCACTGTGCTTGTTTACGCTGTGTGTGCTATGGCTGCTCGCAATGCGTTCCAGATGCATGTCTGGAGTAAACGTCCTGCTCATGAAACACCCAATTACAATATGGGTAAGGCACTCTCCATGGCTTACTGTCTCAAGGGCCGTGAACAACTAGCAGAGTGCTTTGACGAGCCCACCATTGATAACTGTCAAGCTGCCTTCTTGCTGTCGTATTGCAACCATCAGAATGGCTATCCTGGCGTCATCTATATTTACGAGTGGATATCTTTTACCATGGCGCAGGAGCTGGGTCTTTACGATGAAGGTCGCGTATTGGATACAAGAGAGAGTATCCTTGTTTGGTGCTTATACTACTTTAATACCTGGTATCGCGTCTTGCAGGGTGTCTCAAACACGTCTGCTGAAGCGGACAGGTTTCATCCCAACTGTCCGCTGCCTCCTCCTCAACCCAAGCCGGTGCTTGATTTCATGGACATTGATGCAGCTGGGCCGCCTCAAGAAATGATAAACTACTATGTCTATACGGAATGGTACTGTATGATTCAGCTGCAAGTGCTCCGTCATGATGTAATGAGTCGCCTACTGTCAGCCCAGGCAGCCGGTAAACAAGACACGACACTCTCCGTGGACTTACTAGCCATGCAAGATAGACTGCAAGAGTTTTATGATAATCTGCCCGTAGAATGGAAGAATCCTGATTTAGAATCCATTGCTCTTGACCAAATGGCCGCTGGCACGCCAGAACCATGCTGTGGACATTGTGGTCTCCACAACGGCTATGGAGAACAGCAGACAGAGGAACAATACTATCATGTCGATATTCACGAATTTGCAAGATTCTGTATCCTCAGTGTCCACGTCTACTACAACATTAACAAGATTCTGCTCTACCAAGCCTTCTTTCCCTCGGATCATGTACCCACCTCGCCCTTCTCAGTGCAGTGTCTCTATACATGCATTGACGCCGCTTATGCCATCACTCAAACCTTAGATATCATGGTGAAGCATCACGACGAGTGTAATATTCCGTTATTGGGATTTCTGTTTGCCAACATGGTCTACATCAAATTGTTAAATTATGCAGATGATCAGTACCAGGAATTTGCCCAGCGATGCCTAGCGCAATCCGTCAATGTATCCAGAATGTCCAAGGCGTATCTGTATGATTTCGAAATGACACGCAACTTGGTTAGCGTGATGGAGCTGGATGTCCGTAATGCCTGTGGTGGAAGGCCGCTGAGTGTAGTCGATGATGACATGTTGTATCCCTTCATTGTGCCTTCTCCTCCTACACTGCCTCCCTTTGCTCCTCAACAACCTTTCCTATAATGCTTTATATATATACTGTAATTTTTTACATTTCTCTTTCTCTCTTGTTTGTTTATATTTTTCTTTCTTTTTTCTTTTAAATGAAACGAAAAAACTTAATCCCTGTTTGTAAAACTCTAATAAACGCTATTTCATCCATGCCACTTTGCTATGCTACCATCGGCCAATGAGAACGAGAGCTGTTGGAGGTACATCTCATGTGCCGATCCTCACTTTGTGCACACATTTTTTTCCCGTCTTTTTATTGTCACATTTCACCATTTTACCCAACATCTCTATTACTTAATATTTTATTTCATATGCCCAATGCAAGCCTCCTCAGCTTACCGTACGAACTCGTTTTACACATCGGCCGACATCTGGAGTTTACAGATATCTGGCATCTAGGCACTTGCTCTCATGCCAGCCGAACACTGTCATTTCAGCTATTGCGATCGTTATTTCAGATCGACCTCATCAAACCACGCATCATCAACCCTCTTGGACAGAGCATACATGCAGCTGTTGCTTATCTAATGAGGCATGGTAACACTGACAGTACCGATCAACAGCAGCACACCGTACAATCGGTGGCGAATCATTTGGCTATAGGCATCTACGATCGCACCCCAACAATATCAAACAGAAGCTATGTATTGAACTTTTTGCTGAATACATCGATGGCTATTCTGCTGGAGCATTGTCTGTTTGACTCGACGCTCCATGCATTTATGAAATCACAAGAAACACATATCCTCAGTCAGCAGTTTGATCAGATCATTTCATCGATACGTGCTCAGCATGAGCAGCCGTTTGAACAGCAGAGATACACAGGTGTACTGATGGTTGATTTTCTAGCTGCATTGCACGACACATTAGTGGCCATTTCAGAAGACGAGGACGATGTCAGCAGCATGTACCATTTTTCGCTCCTCCACAATCTAAAAGGACAGCTACGGAACATACGATCCAGATACCAAAACCATCATTCAGATCAATCCTCCTACTCAAATCAGGAAGCGCCTCGCAAAGACTCGCCGTTCAGCCAAGACATTAAACTGCACATCAAGCTCATATGCTGTTTAGCACAAACCAGCCTCATATCATCCTACGACCTGGATTCCTTGGCTTGCTACAGTATCCACCAGTTCTTCTTGACACGGCCATCCGATGTCAGCTTCAGTCGAGATTCTGGACTCAAGATATGCATACGACAGCACAATGAGCACTTATCCATCATCAACACAGTAACACTCGATAAACGACCTGCCTACCACTATCAATGGCGATTATGGTTGGAGGAAACGCAGTTGCGGCTGGGTCTGTTGTTGGATGTAATGCGTGCCATGATTCAAAAGAACTGCAGCCAAGGTGGAACAGCGCCTGATTTTGCCCAAATCAATGGCATGTTGCAAGATACTGTCTCTGCATTGACACTATCAGAAAGTATTCATCAAAGTGAATATGAAATACCCCTTTTGAGTGATTAAACTATTATTTTTATTCACGAAATAAGTGATTCCCATTTCTTTACAAATCGATCAATGCGTGGACATTCCATCATGGCAAAAGAGGTGGAAGTCAAAAAGGCATGTACCACAAACGAAAGGGCCTCTTGGGATTTTTGCATCATTTCTTTATTGGAAAAGACAACCTTGTTGCCAAAGTAGAGCACGGTGCATGCGGCTGAAAGCGTATCAATGACCTACATGTATCTTGATGTTAGTGGAGATCATTCCGTCATGTCACATGGTGCAGAGTAATACCTGGGGCAAAATGCATAGATCCTTTTCGTCCAAAAGCAATCGAATTACCTGTATGAATCCGTAGGCTGCATTCATGCTTCTATACAATCCCTTTTCTACCTGCGCTTGTTCAGTTGACATCTCGAATGAAGGTCCAAAGCAGGAAAAATAGTCAGGCCACTGCTCTTTGGACGACTCCCATCGTCGATCTGCGTCAAATCCCTGGAGCATGTGCTGTTGGTGAAGCTCCAACATGCCAGCAAAGTACAGTGCATGTAGTCTCAGTGCCAGCTTGTCTTCCAGTGTATACAATGTGGCTGGATGGTCGTCATCATCGCCATGCGAGTGTCGTTTATACAAGAATGTTTCCACGTACTTTGTTCGCCACTGATTCAGTCGATGGTGAGGCGGTGTAGTATGCTGTTGCGCATGCTGACTGGATAACAGTATGTGCAACCCTCTGATCCTAAACTTGGTTGCCTTGACGTACAGTTGATCGTCATCCGTGGAGCTTGTCACAACAGGCTTGATGTGATCCAAAGACGTCTTTAGCTGACGATACTCTATCAAGGGCGCTGTAAACTTGGTCAGTGAAAAAGACCAATCCATCTCTGCCATCCAAGCATATAAACGATGCACGTCTTGCTGCTGCTGTTTTTGTGTGGTCAGTAGTAGCTCCATCTGCCGCTGAGCCAAACAAAACAAGTTGCGGGCCTCTCCATCTTGTCCTACTGTCAGCAGATACTGATACATGACCACCAGTGTTTCGCATGTTACTGGATCCATAGCATCAAACTCCACTAGATCAAACGCAATCTGATAGGCATCTTCTGCCAGCTGATGCATGAACGGATAGATACCAAATTTCTCGGGGTGGCACAGCAAGGCGTGCAAAGCTGCGTAAGCATAGATGGCACAGACATAGGCCCTGTCGAGTTTGTTGCCTTGACGATGCTGTTCCAACAGCTTTTTGGGTTGTACTCGAGTGAAACAAATGCAATCTAAATAAACATGCACTAGTAATTCAAAGATAAAGTCAGGATATATCCAATGAAGGCGATCGTAGTCATTGCTGGTATGCTGCTCCTGGATTCGCTGCTGCTGCTCACAATCTGTGATGTCCATGCTTGATGTGCGATGTATGAGTGCTCCCGGTGGTGATGACAGGTTGGACGATCCAGACCTCGACACAAACGACATGTAGTCGTCTGTCGATGACCGGGTGGGCAGAAGGCTAGGCTTCTTCTTGTAGGGTAATTCGACTTGATCCGCTACTGGATCTGGAAGTTGGTTTCGAAGATCTACCAAGGTCGAGTACAGCTCGCTGAGCGTATGGATGTTGGTGTCGAGCTCAAATATGGATCTCTTGCGTCCAGCAAGTGTCCAGCCGGTTGGTAATGGTACAGTGTCTTGTTGTTGCTCTATTGGATAGGTAGCTAGTTCAGGCGTGCTGGTCAAGACAAAATTGTAGTCAAAGTATGTAATGGGCATATCCTTATTCGCAATAGTCGGTGATACGAGTGAGCTGCCTGTCGTTTGCAATGCTGTTGTAGTGCCACAAAAGTTGGTATCTGCGGGATGAAACGACCATTCCGCTGCTGGGTGATGAGGATGCATCACATGTGTCGTTGTTGTAGGTGTAGGTGGTGATAGTTTCTGCTTTTTAAACACTATAAAATGTGAATATAATAGCATTGACGTGTGTCTACCAGCGTTCTTACTAACAAATATCATTGTTATTCGAATTTCTAAAAGGCATCGTATATGATTGAAGAAGAAGAAAAAGCAGCAGAAATAGACACACAAACATGCAATGCCAAAATATACCTTTTGTTTATTGCCTGTTTACTTCTTGGTTTAAGGATAATTCTTTATTACACAAAAGGCAGCAATGTTTGTCATTTAGTGTGATTCCTTTACACTAATCATTTTTACGAGTTGCTTTGTTAGTGCAAAACTCTATATTTTCATTCCAAACATGTGCTGATGATCATATGAAACTTGCGTATCCTCCTGAATCGTTTCAATACATATTTACTACATTATTCATCGCATCCATCCTCTGGCTTGATTTGCGGCTGCCACTCGCTCATATTTCATTGACCTGTTATCGTCGTTGTGGCGATAGTAGAGAGAAGATGCCGTGGATGATATGGAGGAAGGAGAATGTTCTCCTCGATAGTCTACTGTGCTAGCATCACTGTCCATGTAATGGAACTCTTGTGCCTTGAGGCTCAGTTGTGTTGGCATTGACATGTACTGAGTCATTCCCTTGGCCTTCTTTTGCAGCTGTTGTCGATGCGACCGTCCCTGAGAATTCTGTAAAAAGGGAAATTAGTCTATTGGTCTACCAGAAATACGCATTATAGCCTTACTACCACTGTTGCGGTTGAAGATGTAGATGAGGGTGTATTTGGACCACTGTTAAATGGGATATGGCTTGTTCGTATAGAATTAAGTTGTATTGTATGACTCTTTGACATTTTCTTGACGCCAGGATCAGCATAAACTAGTGACCAGATGTACTATTAGCCTCTATCCATGAGACTTGTATTAAGCCCTACCTTTGATATCTCCCATGCTCTTGGATTCAGTCATTTGTACATGGCCAAATAATTGACTAATGACATTCATGTCTGTAATGTGATACATCGCTGCTATCTGTTTGCTATTAGGGTCACCTGCATCGATACTTCGAAGAATTACTGTTGTGTCTGCTGGGACATCTATTACGACCATCTTTTCCGGAGACGAAGATACTGAAGGTATAATCATGGGCCTGCCCGTCGTTTTTACAGATGGTAAGTGCTGTTGCTGTTGTGGCTTTGGCTTTTGCTTGTAAATCTTTTTTTTCAAATCATGTAAGCCTACTTGATCGTCTGTTTCGCATTGCAGTTTAGAAGGTATAATCTTGTCGAGCCAAGTTTTCGTCCTGGATTTAGTCGAGAGCGGCTGATGATATGATGGCTGGTGTAATAGTTGTTGGTGTGGTGGCTGGTATAATGGTTGCTGGTGTGATGGCTGATATGATGGCTGTTGTGGTGGTAGTTGTGGTTGTACATGATGATGGTGGTGTGTTTTTGGTGGTATAGGCTTTGTGATGTTTTCACAACAGTGATGGCTGCATTGCGGTGGTGCAAGCGGTTGTAATCGAGGTTTATGGTTGGCATGACTACGACGACGATGGAAACTATAGTCATCGTTATTATTCGTGTGGGTTAAATAGGTTGAATGCTTTCGAATGAGTTGACGAGTGGATCGAACTAAATCCTCCAAAGCCTCATCTTGTCGAGCAATCGCTCTGGTCATACTGGGGTCATGATACGATCTATACATCCAAACAAAAAACTAGAACGATCCCAACCTAAATAAAAGAAAAGGGAAAAAAAGAGAGCCTCTCATGTTTGTACAATTAACAATGAACAGCAAGATTTCGACGATATTCAGAAGGATCATGAAAAGAATTCTCCTATGACTAAAAATGGTATTTCCGTCGTTCCATCAGTCAATTGTTTACAGAGGCAATTTATGAACTTTTTACTAGTTTCTATATGCTCTGCAACAAGTAATTGAGAGCCAAATAGCAACATTGGGTTCGATGCTGCTTGACAAGGTAAAGTGAATGATCTGGATGTCCACAAACACCCCAATGCCAGAATTCATTTAACCATTCCAATCAAAGATCAGGTACCTGAAATTAACCATAACTCAGCCATGCTTAGATTATTTGGTAAAAATGCTTCTTTTATTCAAAAAAAAAATGTAATGGTATATATGCGCAATCATAATCCTGTATACTACTGCTTGTTATTGCGCTCCAGGTAGCTTGCCAATGGGGTTCTGCCTCTTGGTTTATCTCTACTGCCAATCAATGGAGACTTGACTGATTGCTGGTCGTAACGCTTGTTATCATTACTGCTGCTATCGTCCGAGAATTGAGATGTAAATGAGTTTCTTCTGTTGCCCATGCTCATGGTGGGGAATCGCAGCTGCTTGTCATCTTCCTCCTCGACATTGTAACGAGGGCTAGGTAAAGGCGATCTTGATCGAACGGGCTGCTGCAAATAAACATGTCAATAAACCAACAGGCTGATCAATGCTCTACGAAAACGTACCTTTTTACGTTGGCTGCTTAGGTTTTCGGAAAGTTCATCATTGACAGCTGCCATCTTTCTCAGCTTGGCAATTTGTTCCATCAATGGCTCCAATTCCTTGGATATCACATCATGAGCACCTTCTTGTCTTGATTTCTGAACATCGCGTTGGACTCGTTCATACTCTGACTTGACTGATTGCAGTTGCTGATTCTGCTTGTCAATCTGCTTCTCCAAATCTTTACTGGTTTTCTTCATTGACTTTACGGTAGCTTCCAGCTCTTCTTTCTCTTGTGAAAGTCTAGTAATTTCTGCCTTGAGCACTTGATTCAGGCCGGAAAGTTTTCCGTACAACTCGACCACATTCTGGATGGATTTCTGTTGTGGCTGCTCTTCCTCGTTGTTGAAGGATGAAGTGGCTCCAGATGAAGAGGATTGTTCCAAAGCCTTCAGCACAAGTCTTTCCAGCATTTCATACATGACACCAGTGAATTCATGGAGGTCTGTGTGCATCTTTTCCATGGATTTCTCAAAGTAATTGCGAGCATTCTCCTCATAGCGTTGCATCTTCTTTTCAATCACCTCTCTTTCTTCCTTATTTTGTTCTTGAATCACCAATAGTTCTTCAGAGTGTGTCTTGGAGGCGCCCTTTACAGCACGACGGATAGTTTCTTCCATACCGTTGGGATTGCTACCATATTGACTCAGAATGCGAAGTGAGCGCTCCATAAAACGTTCCGTGTTCTTTACAAAGCTGTGCAGCTGAGATAGCTTGTCATCATCGCTCATGGCTGCAGAGGAGGGAGAAGGAGGAGGCATGTTGCGATAAGACATGGCATCTTCTTGTTGGTGATGTGTAGATGACATGGAGGATACATTCAGCATAGAGAGTCGCTCCTCGGTTGTGTTCAAACGATCAACTACATCTTCCAGTTGCTGGGACAAGGCAGAGAGATCGGGAATAGCACTTTCTTGGATATCGTTGGAAATTAGTTGCAGGTAATTGCCAATGACCTTGATGTTCTTTCCTTGTTCATCTTGGCCTTGCTGCTGATTTTTGACAATTTCAGACATGGCTGCTTCAATGGTGTGGGTAATTTTCTCGTGCAATCGGCCAATATCAGAAGGAACAGAGGGCAACGATCTGCTTTGACGCATGTTGCTTTCAATCGTAGTCAATGTTGAGTTTTGCATTTCTCTTGACTCTTCAATCCAGTCTGATAGCTGCTTTTGCTGCGATGCAACAGCTTTGTATAGATCAGAATCCTTGTCAGCATACGATAAAGGAGGAGTGGATGGCATGCCACTATCGCTTGAAGAAGTAGAGTTGTTGTCCATCATGGATGAAGACAGGCGAGATTGACTGATTTGCACATTTTCCACCATTTGAATCAAGATATCAAACTTTTCAGATAGAGACGGTAACTTGACGTTTTGCTGTTCTTCACTGTCATCCTCTTCCACCGAGACACCCACCAGTTCTTGACGTAGATCCACAAAATCATTGCGCAAAAGTTCCATCATGTGCTTTTGCTTGGCATCTTTCATGTCAGCATCATCTCTTTCCGTCTCCAAGAACTTGATAATGTCGCTCTGAAGGTCGTTCCAGCCCAGCTTAGCATCATCCAGTGTATCACAGAGCTTGTTGACGCTTGACCTGATGTCCAAAAGCGGCGCCTCAGAGGAGTTCTTGATTTGATCTCGTAGCACTTGCAAGTTGAATTTGACGTCTGACATGGTTTCTTTCAGCGCATCGTTGGCCTCGAAAGAGTCACTGTTCATACTGCGAGAGTTTCTAGAAACATTTCTGTATTCTGTTTTCTTTTGCTGGTGCTCTAATTCATCCACTCGATTTCTCCATTTGCGCACTTCAATCTCCAATGACTCCATCTTGTCATGATCCACAGACCTCATATTACTGTTGTTGTTGCTCTTCTTTTCTAGCTCGTTGTACTTGCTTCTCCATTGCAGTGCCTCACGCTCAAATATCTCGCATTTGGTCTCCAGGGCTTGTCTTTGACGGTCCATTTCAGTGTTTAGCTCTTCTTCTCTGTCTTGCAACTCTTGTTGGAGCGCTCTTTCTTTCTTTGCAATGGATTCCTTCAGTTCATTTTCACGGTTGAGCAGTTCTTGTTGGAAGAAACGTTCTTTCTTGGCAATGCCTTCTTTGAGTGTCTGCAGCTGTTCTCTTAGCTTCTGGTTCTCACCATCCAGTTCCTCTGCAACACCTTGAAGATCCCGGTTCATTTGTTCCGAAGTATGGATACGAGATGTCAGTTCATTTTGTGTAGCAATGGAAACCTTTCCCATGATTGACGTCAAAGAGTCGACCCAATCCTTTCGAGACAGCATATCGTCTGTAGCTAGTATAACATCATCTCGCTTCACCAGCATGCGAATCTCCCATTTGATGCCTTGCTTGTAATCTTGTGCTCGAGGTGATACTTCAAGAACCTCGCTCATATCGTAGGTTTGGATGTGGTTTGTGCACTAGGAGCTCACGTATCAGGCCTACATTTCCTCTTCTGTTCATACAATGCAATTTACCTTGATATCCTTATACAAGTACAATCCTCCAGGCTTAACAGCATTTCCATGTTTAGCGACTGCATAAACAGGCTTCCATTGCTATAAACAGAGCATTAGTACCTGCATTAGGAAGGCAGTAAATAATACTAAAATGTTTCGTGTTACCATCAGTCCATTCTTTTTATACAGCCAGCCTTCTTTTACAATCTGTCATTCTGTGTTAAACTAGCCGAGCATCGTTCATTCAACCTGTCTATTTACCTTAAATTCTTGCGGTCCAGCAGGAGACGTATGATAGAAACTAGGAGCAGGTTGCACTGACATGATGGATCCACCAGATCCTATCGAATAAATATGAGACGGTGCTCTGGTATAACTCTTTATTCAGCAGCCTACCTCTATTGATACTAGGCGACCTAGCTCTCACGTCTTGAATAATTACCATGCGCTCTTCCTCTACATCGTCTCCTTCATCCTCATCATCCACCTCATCAAAAATGACATCTTCATCCTCATTAGTCGTTGCCACAGGAGCAGCAGCACCATATTGTGGATGCTTGTTGGCTTGTTTAGCATTGCTACCGTCCATGGATCTTGCAGAACGAGGAGCAGGAGATACCGATCGATGGCTACTGCGCGAGATAGAAGAGGGAACCACATTGGTATCTTGCTGTTGCATAAGCCATTGATGATGCTGTTGCAAAGCTGCTACAGATTGCCCGGCACCTGAAGACGAGGATACCGTGCTGGCAGGAATAGGTCTGCGGCCATATTTACTACTTTGACGAGAATCGGATCCAGCACTTGAAAGGCTGTCTGGAATAGGGCTGATGCTGCGTTTGTAATCTGTCATGCCACTGCTGCTATTACTGCCATTTGATGGAGACACAGGCCGTGCACGCCAATCAGTTCTTACGCCGAGATTGCTTCTGGGTCTTGGGATGTTTTCTTTGGATGTATGCATATAGGTATTGTCGAATAAATAAAAGTTGAAGGGAAAGAAAGAAAATAAATCAACTTTTGTTGTTTGCCCTTTTAAAGTATTTGATTGTTTTCAACATGTCTGTATCCAAAAGCATTTCCTTTTATAGACGCCTAAACAACAATGGCATGAATTGAGTGTTGGCATATTGGTGTGTTTTGCTATATCTGTACCGCAATGTAAATCATAATAAATGCACGCAATCAATTGACCATTTCATGCAACGCGATACATCGAATACACTCAATTAAATCCCTCATGTCCATGAAAGACCATTACCATAAAAAGACGCCTTAAAACTAAAACCATATAGATGTATGAAATGAAAGCTTTATTAAATAGAATAAAAACATGTGAAAACCGTATTTCTGTCTGTTCTTATGGCTCGAACCATAATTAGCAGGACCAACCAACGAGCAGGTCAAAATACATCTGGTCCCAACCCCCAGATCCCAACCCTCTGACTCTTCAGCTTTTCCAACTTGATGACCTGATCCCACGAACCTCACTTATGCCAACCAATACACACACAAGCTTTGTTCTAGGGGACTTTTGAGTTACATTGTCGATACTTGAGACCTGGAAACCTATCAGCCAACCGAAACTCCCAACGCTCCATACCTGCTTCTTGGGGTAGCAGTGGCCTAGCTCTAAGGACAGCACCTTGGCCGTGGCAGAGCGTACATTCAGCCTCCAGCTCTTTTTACAAGATGGTGTCAACCTTGTTGATTACTTGAGATGTACACCTTGTGTTATACTGTTTGGTATGCAATGAGGAATAGTTCTTTCTAGCTGTGTAAAGAAGCGACCCAAAGCCAGTAAAGGAAGGATTGTCAAGCCTTAAGAATTCTTCTAGTGGAGCTATAGCCATTGACATCCACCTCAAAGATGCGATATCAAAGTACAATGGTGCGCCAAAGCGTGTGACGCAAGGACAAGATAGACCAAAAAGTGCATCACATCAATATCTTACCAATGAATCCTCTGCAACAAAGCAGAGTGAGCTAGTTTCGAAGAAAGCTCCCTAGAATGAACCAGGACGTTAATCAGGTAGACAAGACATGACCAAAAGAGATCAATACAACGCAAGTAAAGTTGACGGCGAGCTCATCTTGTTAAGAGCCGATCAGGGTTAAGAAGAAAAAGCTAAAGAAAAGGAGAAAAAAGCTACTGCGGCAGCATAGTCGTGTCTTTTTAAAAGAGTGTGTCACTTCATCACACTGGTAGATTGTAGATCTATACGCTACTTGGAGTGATCATTGTTTGGAGTGAAGTGCTATCTGAAGAGCTTTCTTCATTTTAAATGATGTTATTGTTACTTGATCTGAAACATGTGGTGCATTTTGGACATGAAGAGGAGCTTGAGGCACAGGCATTTATTATGCTTTAGATGGATTGAATCACTACAGGACAGAAACTCTAGATGAAGATGTCTATTGACAAATTTATTTGCCTTTCATTGAGTAAATATTGCATTTTCTTTCCAGTATAACTTAAATCACACATATTCGATGCTTTTTAGCAAAATTCATGGTAGTAGGCTTGACACTCAAAGTGGCAGATAACATTTGATAAGAATGTAGGGTATTTTGAACCAAGGGTACACATTCGGATGAGCATTTTGCAAAAAGCAAACCTATTAGATACAAAAATACGCAAAAATCCAAAAGCTTAGTGAATATTTTAAGCCGTATACTACGTCGCAGCTCGCTATGCCCTTCTTGTTAGCTTTTCCATCGTTGATTGCCATCAGGATAAGCTTGGCATTAATATCGTCAGCCAAATTTCAATTAAAATCCCGCTGTATGCAACTTTTCTGATTTGCTGATTTTCGAGCTTTTTGGACATGATTTGACTTGCTCTGCCAGATTCGTCTATGTAAATTGTGATGATCATCTCAAGGTTCCTAATGCATTTGTAAAATACTTTTCAAGGCGCATATAATGGCACAATTTTTAATAGAAACTTTGAACAAGAGTATTGAGCAATGACCAAAAATATGAAATGCCGATTTGGGCCAGAATGTCGCGATT
>DF836598.1:21882-35988 GCA_000950595.1 Mucor ambiguus
AAACAATAAACAGTATTGTGTTGCATAGCCTCTTACTACTTAACCGCAAGCACAACACACTCAAATTAGATGCATTAATCATGCTGCTGTTGCTATTATCCAACATTTGCATTCTTATTTATTTATTGATTTGGACGACGAGTTGAATTATACTTGATCACTGCCTCTTCAATCTTCTTGAAAAAGTCTTCCCTACTATGCTTATCCGAGATGATGAGGAAAGGTTCCCAACTCATACTTCTGAGGTAGATGGCGATGCCTGTAGGTTCACGTTTGATGGTTTGAATCTCTGTAAAAGGTTCTTGCCATTCCACAGACAGCCTACGCGTACGAATCAGCATAACACGCGTGGTAGTCAGCATGGCCACACGTTCATCGTTTTGGACATGGCAATGAGCAATATAGGTATCGTCCATGTATTTGCCTCCATCCACATCTTTGAGCCAATGTTGTCCAATGGCCTCTCGTAAGGAATAGGGTTTCAATAAGCCGTCTGTGCCAATGTAGCGAGGATAGCGCACACGTTCAATCATGTTGGTGTCTGAGGGTGTAGTTGTGTTGCGGATGCCCTCAGTGACATTGCTAGTGAAGTCAAATACACCAACCACGGGTTTCGTTACTGCACCGACCAAGCCTTTCCCAAAGCCCTTGAAGAATCCACCAACACCATCCTTGGTAGCGCCTTCCATAGGACGAGTCTAATTTGTTTGTTAGTACCATGCTGGGATATAGGTCAACTGTGCTAAACCTACCACAAGTCCAGAGAAGCCGCTAGTGACGCTATTGGCAAAGGATGTAGCGCCTTGAGCCACACCGACCAACGCATGCTTGGGTCTATTTCTAGCCATGTTCATTCTGCGTCTATCTTGGTATTCTCTATCCATGGTAGCAGCAGATAGGCCTTTACCAATACTGCCGGTGAATTTGGTGAAGCTGTCAGATACACCAAATACACTCTTTTTGACAAATCCACCGAAACCCTAGAGCAGTTTCAATCAGTACACACACACCCATCTCACTGCATGCTAGATATACGCTACCTTTGCTATACCATAACCCAAGTCTTGTGGTCTATCACTCATGATCAAACCTTGCCACGGTTCATAAAACAGTTCGGCGACACCAGAACTCAAGTTGTTAAACAAACCTACAGGATTGCCCAAGAAATCAGCAGAGCCAAGAATACGATGCACTTGATAGATCAGTTGATCGCTGTAATGAATGGATATACGATTGGCCAAATCAGGACCACTGGCCATGATGTTTTCAATAGCCAGCGCATTGAATCGCAGTGGTGCCTGATTGATGTTGCCAATGGCCATTGTCAATGCATTCACCAGATACATGAGAGGCGTGTGTGTCTGTTGCACCTTGTTTTTGTCGTCTTCTTGATCAGATCGTAAAAAGGAGAGATCGAACCGAATGGGCTGAATACTAAACACTTCAAAGTAGATTTGAGCAATGTTGTCATGGGGGTTGACATCTGGAATATCGGTCGTGTACTCCCACAGCTTGGCATCGTTGGTGGGGTCGTTGGCGGCCGTGCTGCCGTCATCAATATGAACAAAGTCCATGACAGCATAGACGAATGTCTCGTCTAGTTCGATACTCATTTCTTGCAGCAGGACGGAAAAGTACTTGAAGTAGACGACACCATGCGAGTCATCCTTGACACGATCCAAGGCCATTTGCACAGTAGGAAGTATCTTGTTGTCTTTGCGGTTGCCATTGTCTGTTAAATTGGTGGGATACAGAAGAATAGGGAACACAGAGCCGTACATTTGGTTATCAATCTGGACCCAATCAATGTTCCATCGCAGTGAATGGTACATGGCGGAATCTGTCAGTTTTAAATCAATGCCCTTGAGTGTGGCATACGCTAGCTCTTGCAGCTGTCGATTGATCATGGAAATGCCCACTTCCTTGAGTTGAATCTGGAACACGGCATTGACAGACATGTCCATGTCGGCGGCCTCAAATCCTTCTTTGGCAATGGTCTCAGCAGATGAGAAAGAGGCAGAAGAATCCACGCGCGTTAAGCTACTTTGGCTGCTGCTATTAGAGACAGGCTTGAACAGACTCTCGCTCTGACTGAACGGCTTCAATTCCAAGATACGACGTGATCCACGAATCTTGACATCAATCGAGGTAATGGTAGGCGTCCCTTCGCGTGTCGTGTGTCTAAAAGGCAGCATATTACCAATTTCTTGCAGATTGATGCTTCTCTCTCTTCCGTTGATATTCAAAATGATCTTTTTGTCCTTGTAAGCAGGCAAATCCCATGAGTAGGGAACAGATGAGTTGGCCATCAATCGGTAGCGCTTGATACGAGGATTGCGAACAGGCACAGAGCTGTAGTCATCGCGCAGGACGACAGGGTCCTCTTGGTAAAAGATCATGTCTTCATTGGTCTTGTTGACTAACAAATAGGGCCAGTTGTTGTCCGCTTCCGTGCGCAACACGATAAAGATGGTGGCGTCTTGGATAAGGGTAGACACCTTGATCAGCGTGTCCTGGCTACCATAGTCGTTGGCTAGTCGAATGTGCACATCACCAATGTCTTGGATGTTGAATGGCGCAGACCATGCGTTGCTGTACCCTTCCAGTTTGATAGTCAACTGCTTTTCGTTTTGAACACGGATATTGTACAACGGTATACGCTGGTTTGCTTCCAAGATGTAGTCATTCTTGGTTTCAGGCACACGATAACGGATATTTTGATCTGTCTGATTGCTCAAGACAAAGCGGGGCGTGATGGTAATGGTCTTTGTCAGCTTGAATTTGCCTTGCCCCTCCTGCACATTGATGCCAACATGGATCTCTTCAGAGCGGCCTGCGTTGGGCAAAGCCACATCATACACACTCCCAATGGCTTCAAAGCTGAGAGGCTGACTCCAATCTGATTTATCCACCTGAATCAGGGTTCTGTTGCGGTTGTCGACATGAGGATACGAGTACATGAAGGGCTCGGGTTTGGGCCCAGGCTTGCACATGGTCACTGTCTCCCCCACAGAATACAAGGCGTCAGCCCAGGCAGGCTTCTCTTTGAAACTGATGGGCAATCCAGTCTTGTTAATGATGATGTAAGGACTGAAGATGCTGTACTTTTTAGCGCCACCCGAGTCTGGAATGTCCAGTGTGTTGATACGAATGTTGAGCTTGCTCTTGTCCTTGCGGTTGATCAGTTCAATCGAGTGGTCAATGTCCAAGTCATCGGTGCGTTTGGTGCTAATGATGGCGTATTCACTGCGCTTGTAATCCGTGTCAGGCATGTCAACGTTCAGCAGCACCAAATGGCCGTTTTCAATCACGTGGATAGGCGTAACGCCTCCTTTACGCAGATACGAGCTGAAATCCTGTCCAGACGTCTTGTCGACAATGCGAAAGTTGAAGTCAAACGGCAGCAGGTTTTCAATCTCGATGGGAGCACTGAGGCGGATGCCCATGACTGGATATTGACCAAACAAAATGCTCTTCTTGTCTAGGCGAGCGTTGATCTGGAAAATGAAGGGCGGCATGTTGTTATCAGCATCTTCTGCGAGACAGCTGAACGTGCTTTGGGGTTTAGCAGGGCTTGCAAAGTCTTTCCAGTGGAACGCCTTTTCAGTCCAACGGTAGCCAAATCCTGCGTCAGGACGAATACAGAATCGATTGGTATAGGCTTTTTCAATAGGAATGGCATAGTCCTCGCCAGGAGTCACCTTCTTGACAGCACCGTCCATCTTGCCACTGGGATCAATGGAAGCTACATCAACAGACAGCAGTGTTCTGTTCTCAATCACCAGTGACGAGCGAATGGTGACAATCTTGATGTTGTCAACCAGCTTGACATCAAACACAATGCGGTGCTGAACATTCTTGACCATAGGTCGAAGTGCATGCATGTGCTCACCCTCTGTATCCAGCTTGATGTCACGCAGACTCTCCCACATGGCACCGTCGATCTGAACATTCAAGTTGTTGCTAGCAAAAGAGGTTGTTTCTCGGCGGGTCTTCCAGTCTTCAAACCACCACGGCTTGTTGCTGCCATCTTTGATCTCTTGAATCACAGGCCCCTCCTTGGCGTTGGTCGAGTTCCAGACCATGATGTTGTAGCCTGTTCTATTGCGCAATTCATATGGTGCTACTGTGCCTCTTTCGCCGCTGTAGACGGTCTATGTGTACATTACATGTTAGCTACCATTTGCTGTCAATGGGTGAAAAACTCTATACACTTACATTCTTCTGCTTGTCCATCAGATGCATGGTGTTGTAGACACTCTCCAAAAAGGTATGCGTGATGTTGACGTTTAGAATGGAGCTGGATATCAACTTGACGTTGAGAGGGTCCTTCTTTGTAGACGCATTGCGAGCCAACTCCAATCTAAAGTTCCATGGTTCCATCAGTGGCTCCCAGTGTGAGTTCTTGATATTGAAGTAGTTGATGTATGTTTGGAATTCCACTGTAGCGGACAAGGCCTTGGACCAATTGGCTACTTCGACATTGAATGGCTTCAAGTTCATATCCACCATGGGCGTTTCATGCAGTTCTTCAATCAGCACAATCTGTGCACCGTGGAAAGAGATGCGCAAGGATTCTTGTGCCAGCGCAATTTCATTCAAACTCTCCATGTCTTGCTGGTTGGAAGACGAGATCAGGCTTTGAGCATATTCGGCTGTGGTCTGTTGACTAGTATCATCACTGTGCATGCTGGCACTGTAGAGTTCGTACGCCTTGTTAAAGATGTCTGTCACCAGCATAGCGTCACGGTAGGAGAGACGCAATACAAGTGGGTCAATGTTCATAACAAGGTCCGTGAGCAGACCGCCTTGATCGTTCTTGGGGTTACCATTCATGGACAGATTGACGTCGAAGGGCTGAATAAATCGCAGTGTCGACTTTTTGCGCATATCCATACGACACAAGAACATGCCCATCTGCTTGATTACCAGCGCTGTCTTTGCTTGCTGCGTGATCAATAGCTCTTTGGTAGAGAGAACCACTGCTTCTGAATCAGCATGATCGGGGTTGGCCAACAAGATGAATTCCGCATTGACAATAGTCAGCAAATACGACAGCTCCATGCCTTGCTGCTGCTGGTGTGGCAGGTCTTGGTGTGTGGCAGATGGACCTCTGTGCTCCTCTGCCTTTTCATTGAAGGGCAGTGTAAAGAAATCACGCAGTAAAAAGGCGTGGTCTAGTGACAGAATGACCTTGGGATCCTTGACGGTCATGACGACAATACCAGAACGCACTGGATCAGGCTCCTTGAGATCCAACTGAAGTTCAAATTGATGGCCGTCTTCAATCACGGGTACAATGTGCTTGAACTTGCTGTTGATGCCAGGGCGAGTATCATCCACAGTGAGGGCATGCACCACCAAATGAACGTCCATGGAGTCGTCATTGTACATGTGAAAGTCGACGTGCGTATTGTTTAATGCAATGCGAGCCAGACTGTCGGGTTTTTGGATATGCTTGGTCTCTGTGTCAGCATTGTTGTTCTTGTAGATTTCCAGCCCAATGGTCTTGGCATCCAGGGCAATTTGAATACGAGGCAAATCGTGCGACTTGTCCGTCTCTGTAAACATTTCAACGGCCTTGCTGCTGTTGTCGCTAGTGGCACTCTTGCTGGGCGTCTTGACCACATCAGTAGATTTTCCAGGCATGGATGTCTCTGTATTCTCCTCTTCAGCGGGAGGGCTGGAGAAGACACGAGAAAACATATTGATAGCATCCATCAAGAAAACATACTGTCTCTCTGTCAGACGCATGGTGACATCCTCAATGCTGCCACAGATATCGACGTGAGGACGAGTCTTGCTCGCTTCCTGGGGAATTTTGATATCCAAATTCAAGTCAATGTCATCGACAATGGGCAATGTTTGCAGCTGTTGAGCAATGTTGAACTTGGACGTCAAATTGATTGCACGCAAACCAGCCCTGATGGTATTGATGCAGCCATCGGATTCATCCACAAACGAGTTGGAGGCCCAAATTTCACCCAGATGAGCCACTACCACATCAGACGCGTGTTGATGGTTCTCGGGAAACAGGACAACCGGCGTCTCAATCACCACGTCAAAGTGCATCTTGGTTGCTGCCTGGCCCAATTGCTGTGCTGATTCCAATGCTGCTTGACGCGCCATGTCATAGGTAGACTTCATCTCTGCAAACTTGTTGAGGTAATCCATGAACTGATGTATAGGCTGTTCTAAAAAGTTGAACTGAGCTGAGCCCATACGAACGTAGAGCGCATGATCATAGCCAGGATAGCCCTCACGACCGTCGTTAATGTAGGAATTGTAGCGTAGATCAATCAGCTCTTCGCCTTGAATGGTCAGTAGTTGGTTGCTGGTGGAATGCTGTGGACTGTTGTGCGTGGGTGTCAAGTTGTCTGTCAGTGTAAAGTTGGCAAACTTGGCAGCGACATTCACCTGACCATCCAGAATGATGGTAGACAAGTCACCAAGTGATAGCTCACCTGTGGCTAGCCGAACGCCGTCGTTGTTGAGGACAAAGTTGACACTGTCCAATAAGAGACGTACATAGATGCTGCTGCTGTCCTTGGTAGTCGTAGTGACAGGCACAGGAGTGGATGCTGCTGCTGCAGGTGTAGAGAGAGACTGCCTGCAAGGAGTTGGCGTAGTCAATGAGCTCGACACCTCTTCATCTACGAATGTGTGCAGGACAAAGTTGTGCAGCTGCAATACAGAGCTTCGAGTAACCACAAAGTTCAATGTAGACAGGGTCACTTGCACGGTTTGATCAATGCCCTTGTACTTTGTCACATATTCAGGGCTGGCCTTGTCACAGCGCACGTATTCCACATTCACCAAGTTCTTGAGCTGTTCATTATGGCCATGACCTTGTCCCGGTTGCAATGCATACTGATCGGATGTCACTAGATACTTGAATTCGTTGCCATGCTTCATACGGTCTGTCACATCTAGTGATTGCAAAGTGAGATGGACCGTCATATCCATAGGACGCATGCTGTAGCCTAGCACCAGGTTTTGCAAATCCACTTCACACAAGAGCGTCTCTGGCACATCTGCCTTGTCGTCTTGTTGTGCTGTTGCTTCTAAAACGTTGGCCAGCACACGGTCCACCTTGAAATTCAATTCAAACATACGCTCCTCCATGTTGACAATGTCCTTGTTACCACCACCACCACTGGTATGCTTATTTGCCCTGTGAGTAGCAGTAGTCTCTGTGGCTTCCGTTTCCACCGTGTCTGCAATAGATGCGTCTTCTTCCTTGTCATCACTGCTGTGTTCGCTGTCTGTATCCACAAATACATCATCTTTGCTCTTGCTCCACAGAGGCGTGTTCATCAGATTGAACCATCGTTGATCCACTTGGTTTTTCTTGTTCATGCTGGCATAGTCACTGCCAATCAACACATCGTCTTGCTCTGCCTTCTTATCACCCAACAGTCCTGATGCGTCAATCAAGCGGGGGAGCTGCATGATGCCGCGGTATTTGGTATCTGAAAAGTTGACCTTGAGCAAGGGTAAATGGCCAGATACCTTGAACCGAGGCATTTCAACCGACTTGCGGATGATGCAGAGTTCTGCCAAAAATGTCATGTCAATGCGGTCCACCAGATGGAGATAGCTCAATTCTTCGCGCGGTGTACGCACTTGCACTAAACACGTCTCAATGGAACCCACCAAGATCTTGGTTTGTGTCAATTGCACCGTGAATTTGTCGTACATGAGTTCGCGTAGCTTCATATTGTCGTCAATCGTCATATCAGCAGCTGATTTGGATTTCAGCATGTTCAGGGCGTCAGGAGGCGCCAGCTTGCTTTCGACATTGATATGGCCCGCATCCATAACAATACCGCGCGATGTAATAGACGTGCAATCCTCTGGAATGATGATGACGGGTGCATCCATATCAATCTGCAAGTCAAAGGTGGTATGCTGATCCAGGGCGAACTCAAGGCTGGCTCTGGTCTGATTCTTGATATCTTCCAATGTATCGCCCGCTACTTCAATCAAGGCATTGATACTATCCGCACTGGTCTCTGGCGGTTTGAAGAAATCCACTATTTCATGAATCACAAGTGGATTGTACACAATGTCAATGTTGCGCATAAACAAGGCCACAGCATTGTCGGCTCGGTTATCCAATGGTTTGTGCTCAAATTTAGCGGTAAAGAAGGGATCTTGGATCGTTGCCTGAGACAGTATTTCAGCTGCTGAAACCGACTTTCGGCGCTTCTTGAGCTTTTCCTCGTCTGCTGCATTGTCCTTGTCCTTGGCTCCCATGAGCTTGTAGTAAGGAGAGTCCACATGAATACCGTCGTAAAGACAGAGATCACCTAAAGCCGCAGTGGCTGTAAAGGATTCCACATACTGGATCATGCCCAGACTGACATTGTCAAAGATGAGCGAGACGAGGTCGGATGGTTTGCCATGAGGATCTTTGCGCACGGTGAAAGAACCCTTGTTGAGTGATGTTGTCAACGACAATAGCATGGTCTATTACGCATTGTTAGTTGCCATAGCAGCCTTATCCACAAAGCATAACTCACATCTTTGGGCAGATCAATAGATGCAGCAATAGCTGCTTTGTCAGCATCGTAATCAATGACATCGTAAAACTCGAGCTTCTGCTCTTCTGTGATAACAAGATCCTCGTTCAACGCTTCGTCATGAGCAGCATTGCTGCTGGAGTTACCACCAGTGCCGTACCACCAATTACTGATTCCCCAACCCTGATTTGCTCTGTTGGCAGCAGCTTCTTCTTTGCGTCTCTTTTCAATCGCTGCAAGACGTGCCTTCTCACTACGCAATTTGGGCTTGGCAAGACTACGATAAAACCGAAGATCTTCATAGCTCAATTCGAGTTCCAACGCATGCAATTTCTCCAATTGCTCAGGCGATGCTCTGTCCAGCTTGTGTTGCACATAGCATTCCAGATACAATTTACGGTCCTCGCTTCTCTTCTTGATGCGTTTCCAGGTCCAACGTTCGTTACGTTCATGGATCTCTGATAGCACTGCATTGCCTGCAAATCGGAAATAGTCCAAGGGGTTGGATTTAGGCGTCATGTCGCTGGGAGGGTGCAGTTTCTTGTATTTTTGCTTTTTCAGATACGAATGGAATAGATCAATCATTAAAATGGTATCTCTGTACTGCTCATTGTCCACAGCAAAGGATAGTTCGTCAAACAGCAGATTGGCGTCAATTTTGGGCGTTTCTCCACCAAAATTTTTGTATAGTTTGACTCTGCCTGTGCCAGACACGGGTTTCAATACGTATTGGTGTGTATCAGGGACATGGTGTTTCGTGGCAATCTAAAGCGGCATTATCAGTCCATGAAGGCTCACTCACACACGCTAAAGGAACTTTACCAAATCCTGGAATGCACTGTAGTCTTGATGCTGAGACAGGGTAGGTGCATTCGTGTCCCAATACACCGAAAGTGACTCCAATGTGGCCAGCTAAGCAAAGGCACGGTCATCAGTCATCATTCCTCCGTTTAACCTGTCAACACCTACCTTGTGGATCGTGTTTACAGTCTCACTGATGGTATTTGCAATCCAATTCTCATCAGTCGTAATAGCTGATAACTCGCTCAAAGTAACACCAGCAGCAAATCGGTGGTCTGTGGAGATATCATCCTCGTATCGAATATGGATATTGGTGATGGAGAATTGCAAGTTGTTTAAGATTTTGGTGAGCAACTGGTTGGCAAAGGTCTCGTTTTTAGCGTCCTCCGCAGCGTCATGTTCATTGGCATCCACCATTAATTCAGCATTCTCCAACTTTCTCATTTTGGCATCTTGATCTCGTTGCGCTAATTCTTCAGCTGTCATCTACAAGCACAATTAAGGGAGGCGTTAATCTAAGGGGCTGAAGGTTTTGATCGTTTTTGTCATTTACAGTGGACTCATTTCGGGGTACAGCCAGTACATAGACATCTTTGACATGAATAACGACGGGTTTGCCTCTCAAATTGTTCCAAGGGATCGTCAATGTGAGCTCACCCAGATAACCTGTTGTAGTGGGTGAGTGAGCTATCTTATCTGGTATCGACGACTAGCTTGGCTTACCTTCGAGGACATCCACAGGCAAATTAAACTTGTCCAAGGCTTCACGTCTAAGCTTTAGGTCACGCAATGTAACCTCACCTACGCAACACATACACACATGAATTTAACAGTTCGAGAAACCCACTCAATAATACGACGTACCAGACCAAATACCCACTTTGAGTTGGCTATAATTCAAGTTCGAGACATACGCGCCCAATACTCTGTTTAATAGAGTAGAGACAACAGACTCCAACATATTTATACTGTGCTTTCAATGATTAAATAGAAAGAAAAGGAAAAAATAAGAGAGAGAAAAAAAAACCTGATAGACCTTTTTAGGGCCTATTTTTATGCGAAAGGAACACGAATTAAACATTATGTCATGTTGAGCCAAACGGATCTCCCTTTTGAGACTCCATCTGCTGTGATATATAGTAACCCTCACGTGAAGTCAGGGCATTAAGAGAGCGTTTTATTGCATGTCATTGAGTATCTTTGCAGCATCATCATTGTTGGTAGGAAAGTTGATGGCTTCATGGTCATGTCGGCATTCCCATAAACTCAATTGATATAGAGTGACAACCACCAACAGATGCAGCAATAGAGAATAGATGATGAAAAAGTAACGAGACCATTTGTGAGAGAACAAGAGGCGGGTTAAATTAAGAGTGAGCTTCTCTGCCGGATTCAGTGCATTGTATCTACGGTTCTCCTCCTACAATTAGAGTATCAATCAACTAGGCATCCGTGGTCTACCCTTCGCTGTCTTACCTTTTTATGAAACTGTGTGAATGGATTCATGCTTTCCTCATATAATTTACCGTACTTGTCAGAAGGATCGTCTGGCTGTTTGATGGAGCTTCTTCTGAAGCTTCTCATCGACGTACTAGGCTCGTCCATATTGACTGCAACTGAGCGGTTCTGCAGTGAGGCCGAAAATCAGTATCAACATCAGTATGACACATGCTGTCGCCTTACCGTTATGCCCTTGTCCTGTTGCTGTCCCTCTTTCCACACATGAACAAACTTGAGTCGTTCATATAGATTCAGATTGTCTGCTTTGAGTTTTTGCACTTCAGCCCTTGCATCCTGCAACGATGTCTCTAGAGATCGCACACGTTCCTCCAGCTCGTTATTTCTTTGTCTAAACCGATCACGTTGGCTGATCACAATGGGCAAAATGCTCTTATCCTCCTTCTTGCCACCACTGCCACTGGATCCATCCAAAAGAGGCGTGAGTGCGCCATCAGGTGTACGAGGCATAGGTGTGCCGGATGCACTTCTGCTCAATGCATCCAGGATATTGGGATCCGAGTTGGATTTATGGCCCATGCGAAGCAAATCCTCCTCCAAGCGCTGAACAAGTGCTGATTTCTCCTGCAGTTTCTGCTCTAATGATTGGATACTGCTGGCATTCTTATCAAATGCCTTTTGAAGGTCTGCAAAGGAGACCTTGATCTGTGTGTATTCGCTCTCCAACTTTTTGTTCTTCTCCATCAATCGCACCTCCAGGCTGTTTTCGATGGTGCCATCCTTCTTCAACACATCGTCTGCAATAAAGTCGTCCTCATCTTCGCCCGTTGAGAATTCAACATACTACGGCATGTAGGTTCGAGTCACTCTCTGATTGCAATGCATTGGGGGTGCTTTACCTTCATGATTTGCAACTCTCGCTTGATCTCGTCATAATCATCGAAATGCTTCATCTTATTCTTTAGATTCTCTCTCTCTTCGCTCTACGCAACTCGTCTTGTAAGCATGCTAATCTTTCGTAATGCGAGGCAGAAGACGCTTACCAATCCTTTGTTTTCTGCGGTCAATTCTTTGATTTTTTTGGATAATCTTGTCTCTGTCTTTTGGAACATGTCTTTATATGTTTCGACGTCTTTGATGAGTTTGGTCACTTCGGCGTCATGCTGTGCTGATTCGTTTCTATTGCTATGCATTAGCGATTATAGCTTACCATCAACCACGCATGCAAAGCACGTACCCTTCAGTGCTATCTTTGGATTCATGCAATTTAGCCATCTCTTCTTTCAGATCCTCATTCTTTTTTTCCAGTTGAATGATTCTTCCGTTGGCACGTTCCAGGTCCATTGTAACTATGTCTAACTCTGCCAATTTACCGACCACTTCCTCGTCTGTAGCATATGTTAGCGCGACCTTTACACTCAATTCAACCCTTTCGTGCTTACCATATTTTTGACCATGGCCTATAAGCTCGGCCTGTGTATCATCGTGAGATTGTCGTAAATCAGTCAATTGATCCAATGCCTGATTAAGCTGCTTTTGGAGGTCGTATTCACTAGTATCTCTTTAGTATGCGTGCATGCATTTCATCCCTAGCCTACCACATACCGTTCTTTCAATTGCTTGATCTTGTCACTGTACTGATCCTTCATCTCTTGCTCCTTCTCACTAGTATCTTTCGACTTTCGTTCTGTCAACTTTACAAAAAGAGATTAATGCAAACGATAGACTCTCCAATGTGCACACTTTACAGATTCCTCCAAAGCTGATACTTTTTGCACCAACTCCAAATTTGTTTTTTCTGTTGTTTCGAGACGCTTGATGCTCTCGTTTGCTTTCTGTAGTTGCTCTTTCAAATAACTATTCTCATTTTGCAGTGAGGTGTTATCCACCATTTTCGCACTTTGATCCTATCATTGCTTATCAGTACCATGCGCAACAGTTAGCCCAAGCACTGTCTCTACATACTACAGCTATCTCAAAAAGTGGTGCTGGATCTGGAGCATCGGCAAGTAGTTTATACACCGTTAGAAATGCATTCTCTGCATACTTTGTGCGCTTGGTAATATTGTCAATTTCAGCTTGGTATCCTTTGTTGTTGGGTATCCCAAGTTAATCTACATTTCATGTGAAAATGAGGGTCAACACACCTTTCAACAGAGGCTTAAACTTTTGCAGCTTTTCTTCATCAGGAATCTTCTTGAACTCTAGTAGTATGTAAATTACAGCTACCCTTCTCCAAACACGCTTTCATGTACCTCTCGTTTGCTCTGCTAGTTTTTTTCGAGACACAAGGCCATCTTTCTGCTTTTCAACAATGGCTAGACCTTGCTGATCAAGCTCTCTTTGTAGATTGGAGAGCTGAATACCCTTCCAATAGTGAATAGCCGATGAGAAGGTGTCTTCACTCATGTTTTAGAATGGGAATTAGTTTGAAAAAGAAAGAATACTCATGCGCGAGAGCGACTTTCAAACATTACTCAAAATGGATGCTGCGTTTCAATGTAGTTTACATTGCCATGCCCACCCTCATTCAATGGCAAAGGCTGTGTAAGCCGATGCACGGTTTAAAAACCTCCATGAGCGATACTGTGTCAACAAACTTACTCGAGTGTATCATGAGAGTAGTTTGAGGGTTTTTTAAATAATAATTATATAATTTAGAGCGTTATTCTATACTATAACTCCAGAAAAATTGATTTTGCAACAGTAGTTGTGGAATAATAGATCATCATTGCCACTTTGTAATATGTTGAAAAACTATCAATATTGGGATAAACAAAACTCGATATATTGACTCTTTAACAGTGGAAAGTAATGATTGAGTAAGCAACAACAATGATGATTTTTTATATCAGTGTTATTCATTATATAATAGATACAGGCTCTTTAGTTTTAGTATCCAGCTAATATGCAAGGTTGTGTAGGGATTATGATAACAGGCAACAGACATTTTCGCTAATGTTCAATATCTGACAAGAGTACTAGCTATCTATATGAAGTGGTGAAGATGTCTCAATCCTGAATCATTTCAAATTATTATCGCTCGATCAACTATTACTTCTCGCAGCTAAAGATTCTTCAACACATCAAGTTCTGTATATCCAATATCGATCATGAAGAATTTGATGATCAGCTCAATTAAGATGGTGCCATGCCAAACAAAAGGCTACAGATGATGTTGCCTTACCTCTAACTGCAAAATACAGTGAAATTTGAATGCATTTGAGACCTGATTTCTCACGCTAAAAGCTGTTTTAGACCTTCAGAATAGCGCCAAGCAATTGCTTTCATCTAACGCTAACTTACTGACACCTTCGCTCAA
>DF836597.1:4329-15942 GCA_000950595.1 Mucor ambiguus
CTGAATCATTTAGGACCGTCTTATGTGATAGGAACAGTAGATACTTGATTGTACAGCTGTGCCTGATTAAGCGTTTGTACGCGCATCTACATCTGTGGAAAAAATCGGAGGGAGCATTATCAAATGTAGAATATTACAAATACAACACTATCTCACACAGGCAAAGACTCTCTTCGGTTGCTTTGCGCATTTGAATATGACAAAACTCGATACTTAAAGTACAGATCCATAAAAATAAAAAGGCGACGCAAACAGCATTGTTTGAAGAAGATGTATCAAACCCAATGATCATTTCAGAAATATCGTCCAACACATAAACAGGGCATACCTTTATTTATAGTATGAAGATTTTAACTAACTGATAATATGTTAAGTATAAACTTACTCCTTGCATTTAAACAACCAAAGAAACATCTTCTGGGCGAACAAACACACCTCTGTTGGGAGACGAGGTAAAGTAGCGGTAGCCATCAACAGATCCATCGTTTTTTCCAACTACATCAAGCAAGGTGTTACTACTAAATGTGTTTGTAGCATTCCACACCACACATACCTCTTCTGTCAAGCTCAACACCAATCCAAACACCATCTGCAAACTCAACATGGCCGATATACTCGACTGTGCCAACCGTCAATGTGGGTCTTCTTGTTAATTGAACTCGTTTATGCAAACCCACCATGGGTGCACTGACTTGGCCTCGCAATGACTTTCTGTGCTTCATGCCGGAGAAAGATATCGACCTTTCTTTTTTAGTGTCTGCGAGCCTTACTTGCAACCAAGAAGTGGAGGAAGTAGATATACTTGTACGAACTGTGGAAGTAGACAGTGTTCGGGTTGACAATCGCTGTTGCTGTGGTGATGATCCTGTTGTGGTACTGGCACTACTACTGTAACGACGACGATGATGGCTCGATCCGAATCTCTTGAGTAACCGAGTCAGCTGACTAGCAAATGAAGACGAAGCCGATGCGGATGAGTTCTCATTGTTTGTCACAGGTAAACTGACCCGGCGTGTGGCTGTTGTGGCAGAGTTCGTTCGCAGTGTAGAGCGAGAAGAGTGTCGCGATAGTCCGTTGGTATGCGTTGATGTGGATAGGTGAAGCGTAGGTATAGACGGCAGCAAGAATGAAAATATACCCCGGTGAAATAGTGGGTGATTAGAGCTAATGAGTGATTTGGGTCGTACATCCAGGTCTAATTTTGTGAAATGAGAAAAAGGTACAAACTATTTTGCATGCAACACAAACCCTCGGCTAGTAGCTTCAATATAGCTTTGTCCAATTTATCAAGACCTCCCTGTTGTCGAATATTGCTTATGCGCCGAGTTATGTAATGAAGCACCATTACCTTGGCGACGCTGAGAATATGCTTCACTTGATCATTATGCTGAACGGCATGTCTGGACATCAAATCGCAAACAATGCCTTGATATAGTATGCCGACATTACTACAGTCCATTTGATCTTCGAGTATATGCAATAATAGATATTCCAGAAAGTCAAACGAGTAGGTGATTCCATCGATACACGATAACAAGGCAGGGTATTGACAGCAAAAGAAGTCAAAATGACGAGCGATAATCTTTGTCGCACGAGACTGGACTGATGTCAGGGTTGCATGCAATGGTTTACTCCAGGAAAGTAGCGGATCGTTGGTAGACAAGGTGTTGGATGCAGCAAAGCAGGAATAGAGTGATTCGATTGCGTTTGATTTATTCACACGATGAAGCACCTTTTGCGATAGTGCCTGACTAACATCTTGTGGAAGCTGTATCAAGAGTCGAGCCATGTGACGACTGGTCCAGTAAGTGGAAAGCGTCTTTTCTGGATCACTCGCCAAGATAGTAATGACCTTTTGTGTCATGACGGCCATCTTTTCGTCCTGTAATTCTAGAGATCGAGTCCTGCAAAACGGGAACAATTCAGGTACATTGGCAGTACATGAGGTACAGTAGCAGATACAGTTGTGGGCCAATTCAATTAATGATTCCGCTAATATAACGCATAGCTTATCCATTCCTAGATAGTCTGCAGCAGAATACATGTCGCATAATTCTCTGAGTGTCTTTGGCTTTTTGATTTGGTGCGTATACATGAATTTTAAGATGCTGGATAACGCTGTTCGGTCAATGATGCTGGATGGCAAGTAAACAATACTGGCTTTGGATTCAATGAAATTCTCTCCAAACAATGATGCAAAATAAGGTGATTCTTTGTACAGAACATGTGTATGACATGACCACCGCGTCGGCTGCTTTTTTAAAGTTTTTTGATCATTTTTACCATCGTTAGTAGCATCGAACTCCTCATCTTCCTCCGTGCCTTCCTCCTCTTCCGTGCCATAGTCGTCTTGATCTATTGATTTTGATGAACTCGAGCTATCAAATCGGCGTCTTCTTCTCGCCACTTTTTGATTCATTGGCAACTTTGATTGCGACAGTCTTCTTTTTGCTGGCACCTTTTGTGACCCTAATGCAACGACAACATTTGGTGGCCCATATGAGCTGATGTTTGATTCTACATTTGCTTCCATGATAAGCAGCTTGTAATGGAGATATAATGGAGAATTATTATAGGAAAGATTTCTAGCTGTAAATGTTTGTTAGAATAGGAAGAGAAAAAGAGAAAAAAGAAGGGAGAGGGCCAAAGCAGAGACAGGAAGGAACAAGAGGGGGATCCTATTTCAAGCTTTTTTTTTTAGCTGTTACATTTGCACATCAAATCTGGGAATTCTGCCTGAGCAATAAATGATTGAAATATTCAGCTTTATTTGGTCTACATCACATTGAATAATCAATCTATTTCGCTGAATTGATACTTTTTTTGGAGCATTCGTTCTCAAGTGGTACAACGCCTTGATTCACATACACACATCTCTTACTATACTCGCTCTGTGTCTGATTTTGCCATGGTCGCTTGTAGTAACAAAAAGGAGAAAATTTAACAGATGATATTCATCTCATTTAATCTCACGCCCCAAGATCCTTCGTTTAGATATATGTGTGCGCTTTGGTCGCAAAAAGAACCGCTATTTAACCCCAGGCCATCTCATGAAACCTGTTTCTTTTATGTAATACTAAATCACAAGGTATTGCTATGGGTATTTGTAAAATACCCATAGATAATGCAGCGAAAATATGATAATACTTGGTGCCTCAATTCCCTAGCACTGAGAAGAGTAGTTTCATGACATAATACATATACATTATACATGCTATGTCTCTAGCTATGTTTATCACGACGTTGGCTCTCCCTTGCTTCAGTTCATGACTCGCCCCTCTTTGAGACACATAGCATGGCATATATTTTACTATTATTAGTAAATTTATACATTTACTGGCGTTATCTTGGATGCTATTTAATTAATCTCAAGAGCAAAAAAATGATGCCATCCCCAACATACATGGATCATGTTTGTATGTATTAACCTTAATAGAACAATAGTGATAAAAATAGGCAATTTTACCACTGAAGTATTTGTTTGTTATGGCTTTTATTGTCCATGCATCGCCCAAACATAATCTTGTATATATAGTTTCAACCAAGAGGGCAATCAAATGCATTTATTCATGCAACAGCAGCCAGGTTTAAATGAAGAGACGCTTCCTGCATGCTAAAGTGCTACGCGGTGTATTGTCTTTCTTACAGCAGTCTGGCATTGCAAAATACTATGATACCCAAAAGCAAATATAGATAGCCATCCAATCAAAGACTATATTTGAAAGTGATTCAAGGCTGAATACATTAGTAGTATGGCGTGCCATTTATAGAAAGCGATACCAATTGCTCACATCACTAATAAAGTCAACCGGCATTAAACTTCCTCTTTACCCATAATGAACCCTTGTGTGATCAATGTTGCAGGCGATAATCTCCAAGTATTCCTTTTCATTGCACACTGTCAAGCAAATAGACTGATGGAATAGCCATCTCATATAAAGCAAAATACAAGCATGAATGATGGCCAAAGTTACGAAACAATAATACACTCCTGCTATACAGTGTTTCTTTTTTTCTCTCGTTACCGACATTCAAAAACTATCCATGTTTTAAGTGTACATGAGTAAAAGCTCTCTCTTTAATCGTGATTCATGGTTTGCAATCAATCCAAATCTAACATCTTGCTTTATTTAATAGCATTTAGCACAATAGATGATGCAACCCAGCATGCTCACATAGTCTTTAGCACGTATCTTGTAGACAAAAATAAATATGTAAATTATCTCAATTTATTGCTATTTACAAGGGATAGAAATAATGCGTTTCAATGAAGTAGTTCTTTAAATCAAAATATAGGGTATATAATAGTAAGTGCGCCAGACTGCATGGCAGACCTCGTTGATGAAATATGCATCTTTGATTTGTAAGTTTACAGCTGACTCTTGAATCCTACACCAAGCTACTTGTGTACATTGGAAAGCATTTTCATTCAAGTTTCATCACAAATAGATTGTTCAGGTAATGGAACTTCCTTGATAATACCAGTTGCTGGATCAATCTGCATTATTTTGCAAACTCTTGCCGAGTACGTCTTGCTACTTATATAAGGAAATAGCTGATACTTCAAAACACCTCTTAACGTCAGTTCATAGGGATATCGAATCAGTAATGACCTACATGTTCAAAGTGTAAACATAGACATCGCATCAATATAGGGTATAAATATTTGATCTTACCATCTTTCATTCCCACTAGCATCTCCTTTCGTTTCGCCTGGATTCTTGATCTGAATCTGGCTTGTTGACACACTTGTTTTTGATCTAAAATAAAATAGAGGTGATGCCTCAAAAATCAAAGGGTCATCCAGCTTATTGATGGTGGCAAGGTACTCTACACACAGAATTGAATAACATTGCTTACATCTCAAGAACTTCAATGTACCTTGTCTCGTATTCCTACTGTTACGACTAGTCTCATTCATCATGTTTGACGTTGGAACAAAATGGCTTGCCGCAAAAACACTGATGGCTGCGTGTGATATCTGGATCTTCCATACATTTGAATTGCTAAATACCAGAGTAACAGCATCGCAGTTGGTAAGCATGACTAGCGTAGAGTCAAATAACGTATTGCATTTTACCTTGCTTTTGCATGAAAGTTGAAAATCAATTGCTTTTGAGTTCCCAAAACATTGCCAAATGTGATGGCTTCCACCGATTGTAATGGACTAGCTAAAAACACAAGAGAGAGGCATATGATTGTACAAATACAACTGATGATAGATAGCCAACCACAGCAAACTGACATTGCAAATAGATTCCTTGATTTTTTCCTATTAGCAGCTTGTGAGTACATATCACATAAAAAAGTTGAATCGACTAGTGTACCTTCTGCTCTCGTACAATCGTTTGCGCCTCGTATTGGAACTCGATGAAGAATAGTATAACAGTGGTGCATTTTCTTCGTCTCCTTCCTCTCCAGATGATGATGAGCATCGGAAATGAGAGTTGCGAAACTTTTGCTTCTCAAATTTGGAAGACATGGAATCCAAATAGACTGATTTGACTCCTCTTGCAGGTAATTCGGATACTGTTGACCGAAGTCCAGGTCTTCTGAACTTTTGTTTATGATGGTCCGAGAAATAGCTGTTGGCCTCATCATTACTACTTGCGTTTGAGCGATGATTGCTTTTGGACTCAAATGGGATTGGCGGTGACAGCGATGGGTATAAGCTTCCTTTTGTATTGTAGACATAGCCATCTTCAAATGAATCTATAAAGAGCACCACGGTGATTAACCTTAATTTTTCCGTAAATTAGATCAGGGTGTATATGTTTATACCATCTACATCGAGTACTGCTTCGCTAAGGTTCTTTGCAAATATCTCTGTTGGCGTTGATTGATAGTTCTTTCTCTTTCTGTATTGATTTCTTTTCTTGTGGTTGCTAGTGGTTGAATGTATGCTCTTTACATCGCTCTAACGACACATGAAACACTTGATTAGATCCCTCTAGCGCAGAATCTTGGTTTTCCTATTAAACAAACCTGTGACCCATTTGATTTAGTCATATTATTGTTGTTGTTTCCATTGGTATAGTCTCCTGGAAATGTTACAGGCTCGATTGTAATCTTTGAATTCTTGGATAGCATCATTGAGTTTTCCAGTCTCTCCAATGTTGGGAATCGAGATGTATCTGAACTGTGCATGGTATGCAGTTTTGGCCTGCTACTTGGAGTTGGATATATTGAATCCAGCGACCGGTGATTCGTATTGCTCGCTGCAGGATGATGATGAGATGGTGGAGACAGCGATTTGCGTCTGAATGCCGAATTATCTTGGCTGTGCTCAGGCACAATTTGAGTCATGGTCATTTTTACGGTGCTATTGCTTGGCAAAGGAAAGAAGAGGAAAGAGATGATTTTTCCATCTAATTAGTAGCACTCAGTAGGTTATATCTAGCAGAAAAGCATAAGCTTTACAAATATTTAACTCTCTTTATTGTAAAACGTGTGACCAAGCTTATAACATGGATTTGGTTCCTGTTGATGGAGACCAATGACGTACGGAGCTCACTTTTACAACAAGTAGCACAAAATTCTCATAAGCTTCGTCCAAAAGACCTTGCACTTGATTATTTTGAAACCAACCACTAGTGGGATCAATCTCATTGATTTCAAGCTCTTTTACTTGTTGACTATGCACCATATTCGCTCTCATGGATGCTCCAAACTGAATAAATTGACGTAATCTTTCTGCTTGCCAGTTGAGATGCTGTTTTTGTTGTTGTTGTTTAGCAAATGACTGCAAAGCTAAGCTTTTATGGCTATCCATATCATGAAGGGACTGATGCATAGTCATACTTGGGTTCAAATGGTTTAGCTTGCTTTGATCAAAGTCTTTTTCTACTATGTCGATAGTTCCACCTATACGAAATTGCTCCATGGTGCCATTCATGTACCTTCATAAATTGCATATATTAATATTATGAGTATTTGTAAATTAGTATTTCATTTACCAGTTGATTTCAGTGTGTGGGTTATTTCTAATTTCTTCAACCTTGTCAGATGTCTTGTCAGTTATGACCACGAGAAGATCACTTTCCCAGCCTGTTTCTTCAGTGTGATGTTCGGCTACAAATCCTCTCATCACTACGGTTCTCACAGCTGGCGTGTTGTCCTTCTTTACAGTGGCAATAGACGCATATGTTGCTGGTGTGCCTATTTTAGCAATGTTTTCTTGCAATGATGATTGCAGTAGCTTTTTCCAGGTTGGCTTCACAGCAGTAGACATGATTGTTGTAATAGCAGAAACAAACCTGCTGATATAACGATAATGTTGTCCACATGTCGTCGCATTTGCGTAAACTCAAATTATCTACCGCGGCGGGGAAGGGGGGCTTTTTATTTTTGCATGAGTTCCAGTCGTGTATGTAGATTTCTCTGAGAATCAGATAAGGTTGATATTTATTAGAGTTATGATTAGATGTTGGATAAAAAAATAAGGATATAAGATGGTTGACTCCAGACATTGACTACTATCTTCTCAATGTATGGCTACGTCCGCCTACTTGCTGATATAACTGATCCAGTTCGACCTCAAGTCTCTTGATGTGGGAATGCTGAGTCTCTAAATCCTTATTCAATCGATCTCTCTCATTGATAAGCTACCATCATATTAGCAAACTTGTGTTTAGTCAAGCACATCTTTATCTGTACCTGTTGCTCCCATTGACGGAATCTAGCTTCCTCATTTCTGACCTTTTCCGTAAATGTCTTTCTCAAAACTTCCTCCTTTTCGCGAAGCTTGGGATTCTCACTCTTCTTGAGTCTATCAAACATACATTTAATCAGCTGTACTCATCTTTCAATAGGCAGCTTACTTTGGTTCACCGAATTTGCGGGTTGCCATTTGTTGCTGTCTATAGTATTCATAGTGGATATCTTCTGTGGTGGAGATCAACTCGAGCATGTGCGTGCGAATCAACAAATTGCGAAGTTTCTTGAAATCGCAATGATCGTCGTTTTCTACTTCAGCAACGCCCCAGCTGTATTCACGGCCCCGAACATGTCTACCATCAGCTGTTTGAACAATCTCGGTTGAGCCAATGACGGAATATGGCGATGCACTTGCAATGCTTTGATTGCGCACAGTCGTCTCCTCGTCCTCACTATCCACAGCACATGAAAATATGGAAATGTTGTTATTGCTGATTGCTTCACGGACCTGATAATTTCGTTGTCAAGAGCCGAAATGATATAGTTGCTTTGAGGATACTTACATTTTCTTTGAACTTTTGCAAATCATGAGGAGTCAAGGTGTCTGCCTTTGCAATGACAGGAATCAAGTTGACTCTTGAACCAAGTCTCTTCATGACTTCGATATCTAGTGGCTTTAAGCTGCACACATTACACACACACACACAGAGAAAAGAAAGAGAGAGGATTAAAACCAGTTTTTTTTTGTGAAAAAGAGAATGTCGTACCTGTGTCCATTTGGCCTAATAAAGTAAAGGCAAGCATGAACACGCATATCTATTTTACCTTGGCGAGAAGGTTGCTGTTCTTGTCTCATGTAGTTTTCATGCTGGTCGTCAATGAAATCAACGACAGGAAGCCAACTGTCTCGATTGTTGATGTAGTCTCCAAATCCAGGTGTATCAACGACAGACAGCTTTACCTTAAACATCTTCTCCTCCAATTCTGATGATTGATAAGCACCTTCTCCCCTTGATCATCCAATGTTAAAGACCTACCAGCTTTTGTTATCTCAATCTCGACGGTTTTATCCAATTGCTTGTCATGTCTCTTTTCCTGAGATCTATAGTTTTTGATGGCCGTTGCAAAAAGAGTGTTTGTAAATGTGGTTTTACCGAGACCAGATTCACCACAGACCATCAAGGTAAAGTTGGTACCTTTACTAGTGATGATTTTGTGCTTTTGGTTTGGCAGATTGGCCACGCCAATGCCATTTGAAGAAACGTATAGAGAAGACATGGTATGCAAGATGAAGAAGAGAAAGGAAAAAAGAAACAAGTTTTTTCATTGTTTACTACAAATTAAATGGAAGATTACACAGACCATTACAGAAGCCGGAATAGGATTTGCAGTGAAACATGATTAATTTATTCAACTTGATTCAGTACCAAGCGTATCTTTTCCTTCAAATGATCAATGGCTGCCATTTTCTGATCGAGGATATCGTCGAGATGGCTAAGATAGTCAATAAATTCACTCGACATTTTAAGCTTATTGTCCGTTGTGAGTCCAAGAGACACATGAGTCAAATACCGGGTTTCCTTTTTAGAGCACTCATTTGTAGTACGAATTTCATTTCGATGCTGGGCTATAAAGCCTTCAATCAGGGACAGATCAAATTGGCTTTTGATATGGTTGTATTGCTGTGGTGGTGTAATGGGTGGAGATGCATTGGATGTGGGTGGAGTGGTGGACATGATTTCGTGAGGGAAATCTGTGTCCAACAAGGTATCTGAGCATGGCTGGAAGTCATCATTGTCTAGTAGAAACACAGGTTCATCATCCATGTCTTTTTTCTTTGTCATGTTAGGCATCGTATTGCTGGATGTGATCGCGTGTTGCTCGAGTTCTAGGTCGCTGCTGCTACTGCACACGAGCCCGCCATTCTTGAGCTCTTTCACTCTGTCTGCGTATCGCAATGTGTTGAGCGTGTGCTCGCTGTTGGACTGGTTGGGTGATACAGTGGCTATCATACAGGTACGAGAGTTACCCACAAATGAGTCCTTGAGTACCTGAGTCAGCTTGCTCTGTCGAAATGGCGTATGTTTCTTATCTTGATCCAGTGCTCGAATACATTCTTTCAGGGCCAGCAGACTCTTGTTAATTTCAGCGCCCTCCATTCTTGTTTTAAGATCAGTTTCGCCGCGATCGGCACCACGCTCGCTACCTGCCAGGTCAATGAAGCTAAGTTTTCCAATGGGTTCCACTGATTTCCTTCTGCCTGCTGAGATGGGCTTTAACAAAACTTGCATAATAGCATGAGAACGAGAGGAATCAGAATTAGCACCTGTGCTGCCTGCCAGTTTAAACTGTAAGTAAATGCGTGGATTGCATATAAGATGGTTTATACCTGTGCTTCTAATCTGATTTCCGTATTCAAACACTTGCATCAAATCAGACACATTCTTGATCAAGTACTCTTTCAAGCCTACAATCACTACATTTTGCTTGCCATCTTCTCTTGCAAATAACTTTTTGCGGTCTGCCAACAAATCATACAATTGTCCCTGATAAATCTCGTAGAATCCAATCCATGCACACAAATGTCCGTATTCTGGTTGCTGCAACATGTTGAATATATCCTGGGCTGCCAGTATATAAAGCCCGTGCTTGGGATCCATCATAGTATATGTCTTTCCTGAGCCCGTCTGGCCACTACATACATTACATTAAGCCTTCACTCTGAATGACATGTAACCAACTTACTATGCAAAACAAGTAGCTTTACCGCCACCAAAGATATACTTGACCAACGGCTGAGCGGTTCTCTGGTAGATCTATGATACACAGCTTTGAATGAGAAGACCCAATATAATATGTGCAACCATATTTACATAATCGTTTGTGCTATCCGTGTCAAACACATCGTCAAAATTGAAGGTATGCTGTTCAATGTATTTTGTCAAATCCACCTTGACTCTAGACAGTGTTTGTTTTTGTTTAATTATGCATATACACATACGCACAACAAATAAACTTACTTTGGTTCATTGACATGTACAGTGCGAACTCCTTGCACAGGTGTAATGTCTTTTTCACATTTCTCAATCTCTTTTTTAGCAAGTGGTCGTTTTCGTACACAAACACGGATTTTTTGATTCAAATCGCTCTTTCTCTGTGCCAAATGTCGATTGTTGCTACTAATAATAGGTAGTCCATAAGGGTTCAAATGGTTGTTCTTTACAATCTCTCTGTCATCCTCTTCCTCTTCCTCCACTTCCTCTTGTTGCTTGCGGATAAAGACAGGCAACTGATTTCTTTTCGCTGTAAATGGTGAGCGGCATGGAGAGCTGATTCTTGGAGAAGACATGCTAGTGGATATGTTGGGTGGTACATGTTCCTTGCTATTGTTCGTGGTCGGAGTCTTCTTTACGTAGGATACACTTGACAATCCAATCATGTTGGTCTTTAATGGGAACCTCATCCGAGAGGATGGCTGTTGCTGGGGTGTTCTCATACCACCAAATGAGTTGAAAGACGTGGAGGATTCATCTGTAAAGTCTCTGTTACTGGGCGAGGCCGGTAGGGTGCTCAGATCTTGTTGATGTCGCAGTGTTTGAACTAGCTATGATTTATTGATTCAGGTACCGATTTCATGTGCTTATTTACAGTCTAATTTAGTACCTGAAATAACCTCTTTCTATCACTGATGGATGTGATACCCAAACTACCATAATCTTGCATTGATATCTTTTTATTGTCAAGAAAAAAGGTATCGGAGTGTTAGTCAAGGAGAATGTTCAGGGGTGAAAATATGATGAAGTCAGGGGTCAACATTGGGAACAGTTACCTGTGCCAAACCATCCAAATGAGAGATCCCAAATGATAAAAAACTGATGTCTTACTGTAAGACTCATATGTTATAGCGAATAGTACACAGCAACGTTACCTAGTGTAGTACTATACAGGATGTAATTA
>DF836596.1:2397-24742 GCA_000950595.1 Mucor ambiguus
ATTTACCAGCTAACTGACAATGTAGAATGGTACAATCCACCTAAAAAATGTAATTCTACTTCGATATTACTCAGGTTGCAGAAGAATAAGCAAAGCTAGTTATATCCGAGAGGTGAGGATGATGTAATGTATTATGAATACATTTACAAGGACAAACGAAAATAAAGAATATTTAAATTAAGCCGACATTAAAGCTGAATAGCCTTTGTCAATTAAATTATGGAGAAGACTCATTTCCAAAACTATTATCAATTAATTAGCCATGAATTTTCACTGTTAATGTTATGAACATAGCCTGACTAAATCATCATCACCAGAATCTAGACAGCATCACATCAATACGGCTCATCTATACATGTAATACATTGAAATTGACTCTTGCATATGCACAACACATCATCTCACGCATGAAATAGCTTAACGTCTTGCATATTATGCACCATCTCATCTCACTGCATATCCAGCTCTTGTCTTGATTACATATGTAGCCTTCGATATTACCCAAGTCTAGGCTCAGCTAAATTTTGAAGTGGGTCTGATGAGCATATATAGTGTACTACTGTGTACTACTGCTCACAAGTCGTTATGAATGATGAAGCAATAAGCAAGGTGTGTGCGTACCTTACAGTCAAAAGCTTTTTATCATGCCCACTTTGTTGCCGTCCAGTAGAGTGTCAAGGTTGTGCTGTACACTTTACCACCAAGCAACAGCAAGATGGTGCAGGCTCATACCTTGGTGAGCTGTAGGGGTAAGTGCTCATTCTGTCGAGCAAACCTGCCATTTTTACTGACATCTTTTCATCATATAGTAGTCTGAATAAATCCCGTTTGGAGGTTTAGGAGGACATCCGCTTCATGATGCTGTGTAGACTGCGGGTTGATTCCATTGATTTGCGCTACCGGGCCATCACGATTGTTCTGAAAAGCAGAGACGTTCTTGCTATGGCAGGTTCAGAACTATGATTTAGCGGTGGAGGAGCCTTTGTCTATCAGTAACCGCACATCTTGAAGTAAGCTTACTTTGGTCCTTATTCTCTCTTGTTGGCAGCCAAATCAGACTTTCAATCAATATCTCAAATGGTTTACCGTTATCTCATATTACAAAATATTGTATATTCATTTAATTTCTTTCATCTAATTATATAATCTTCTGGCCATCCATAATCTGGTTCATCTACAATAATAATCAAAGCTATCAAGTAACAAGTTACGTTCTCCATATGCTGCTGTCTCTCGTATCAAGTCAAGCTATTCTCGGTGCTGCCTACTATCTACTGCAATGTCAAGACAACTATACATATAATAAATTCAGCTATATTTTTATTAATGCTGCCACTCATCTATAAGAATCAAACTTAACTTACTCATACAAATTAATAAACTATAAAGTCCTGCATTGCCTCTCAAATATAAACCTATTTATTTTTATCAGATTAGCCTTGTAACAACTTTCTCTGTACATTTGAATTTGCTTTTCATATTATACAAAAAATCAAGTGTGATGATCTCAATTGGTCAATGTCTTTACTGCATGGTTGTTTTTTTCTTACATCTTAAAATAATTTCTGGCTTTATGGCCTATGTATCCCATTGTTCGTATCATAAGATCAATTGTCGCTAGTGTATTTGCTCCTGTATTCATGACGAGCGATTGCTATCCAATTCACTTCTAATAGTATTGTATGAAACCATTGTCATAATGGATTTAATCCTGAGATCTTTTTTTATACGCTATACTGCTGCTGTTTAGATTCAAGCCTTCGTATCTCGACATGTAGATCTTTCTGAGCCACCGGATTGACGCCAAACAATTGTACTCAAGTAGTAGTATCGTTTTGACACTTTTGCTCAACTTTTTGGAGGCCCTAAAAATATGATCGAAAATTGACCCAAAACCATGAGGGGTACCTCACGATTTTCATCAAAAATCAAACGATCGCGTTTTTCATCATAAAAATCAAGACTTTTACTATGGCATGTATCAAATCAAAATGTTTCTCTCGACCCAAGCAACCTCGGAAACTTTGTTTGTGAGACCTTCCTATGCAAAATCTCTACATTTTTGACCAAATACTCATTTCATATTATCTTAATTTTCTCAGTACGTTTTCTCAAAACACTTGTTATAATTAGCGCCACTGGCTTCGCCTTGAAAAGTACTTATAAAATGCATTAACAAGCACGAGATGATTAGCATTTTTTATATAGTCGAATCTTGCAAAATAGCTCGAGTTGAGTTGAAGATGTTCGAAAACTAACAAATCAGAACATAATCTCGAGCGGAGAATTAAGAAGGTTTGCCTGACAGCTGGCAAAATCATTACTTTTTCTTTATCATGAAGACAATCAATGTAAAGTGCTTGAGTGCTACCATATTCGCTAACTCAGTTTGCCTCTCTACAATACAAGTTAGATTTTACTGAAGAAAGAGGAGCATTGTCTCATGAATGGGCCAGCAACTTTTTGATTATGGAAATGCCATTCAAGCATCATCTGTCTACCAGTTTGTTTTTCAATCTATATTTGCTGTAGTTGACAATAAAGCTATATTTGTGCTATGAGTTGGGATATCAGCTGGGCCCTTGTCGACAACTATAAAGTTTACCACTTATTTTAAAGGATCTACATTGATTGACGAATAAGCTTATTGGTGGTAAATTTGATGTTCTAAATATTAGTACATGTTGGTCATTCCGTTTTCGTCTCTCTTGATTTTACATTGGGCCCTTTTGATAGTTGAAAATCATGCATTCGATCCGTAATTTAGGCATGATGTCAAATAAAATCATTGATTGTATACTGACAGGTGTTCCAAGCCAAAAACCATTCTATCACCGAGGCTTGGTGGACAGGCTTATCTAAGAACGCCTTTAGGTATTTAGTGTAACTATACTCCACTTAATTATACATGTGTGCGAGATTCTAAATAGCGGGAGTTCTGGCTGATTGCGCCTTGATTATTAATTCCTTTGTGTATTTATAACCTCATCTTGCTTTTTGATCAATTTATTGGATCGTCGGTCTTGCAGAAGCAATCTATATCCAGCCGACGATTTTCTGTTTTCACTCAAATCTTTGTTGTTGTGTGTAGTGCTCGTTACCCCTTTCAAGCTTCTTTGTTGACTTCTCAAGTTGAAACTTGATGTGATGGACATTGATGCTAAATTGGCGAATGGGATCTACCCCGCAGAAAAAGCCGTTTGCTCCTGGTCATTGGATGTAGAAGACGGGGCCGTTAAATTTACCGACAATGGAAAAGTTTATATCTCAAGGTCCATTGATTTGACAAATCTCAAAAAAAAAAGAGGCTTCTTGCCAGGCATGGAAGAGATCATTTGGGTGCTTTTGGCCTATGGATGTGATGCAACGGAGATACGCGCGCCTTTTGCTCGGTGGATGTGATCAGAGCCTGGACAAATGTGCTACAGTGAGTGATTCAAATGTGTAGTCTGACGGTGAGTGTGTTTATCCGAACAGTGGAGGGAAAGGATCATAAAACACCCGCAAATGTTACTATATTCCACGTGGTACACAGCGAAAAATATTTCAATAACAGTAGTTTAAGTTTCTTTCAATTGTGCAATTTACTGGTTTGCACTCTCTTTCGTTCTTTTGTTCTTTCTTTCTTTCTTTTTCATCTTTCTTCCTGACATCTTTTATATTGGATCAGACCGAAAAAGAATAATGAAATTCACTCCTCGGGCCAGTAACTTTTTCAAGAGGAACAGGAAACATCAAGATCCAGAGAATGAGGACGACGCCGACGATGATCAAGAACAGCAGCAGCAACGCAATGATTTACGGCGTATGGAATCCACCTCATCTTATATGCAGCAGCGACGAAATATCTATGTCAACATGAAGCTACCTTCGTCCGAGTATGATGATAAAGGGCATCAAATACATCATAATTATGCTAGCAATCGAGTGCGCACTGCTAAATACACTCCACTTTCATTTGTGCCAAAGAATCTGTTTGAGCAGTTTAGAAATGTGGCAAATCTGTACTTTTTGTTCCTGGTTATTCTGCAGTGCATTCCACTGTTTGGTGTGACAGAGCCTGCTGTGTCTGCCATGCCGCTCATCGTTATCCTCATCATCACATCTCTCAAGGACGGCGTGGAAGATTGGAAGCGAAATCAGAGCGACGACAAAGTAAATAATTCACAAGTACTCAAACTATCGAATTGGCGTAACGTCAATGTGCCTGAAGTCCATAAAGGAACGTGGTACTTTTTGCATGTTGTAGCTGGATTTTTTGCAGTACTGTCGGGCACAGAGAACAAATATGCAAACACCTATCGCCAAGCAAGAGCTCCATCAGAATCATCGTCATCTGCATCATTATCTATAAGTGATCAACCCAACGTAAAGTCATCAGAGGATCGTTTACCATTGACTGAAGTAGAGCACGGCCAATACCCAGCATCGCAACCACCACAGCCGCCTGCCAAGACGCTCATGACAACCGTTAGAAAACGTTCAGATACCATTCGATCAGGTGTCTCTGGTATTTTCAGCAGATCTAATAATAACAACATAGCCACGAATCTTCAGGTAGAGAAGCGACCTTATCGTCCGGGCTCAATTCCCCACTCAGTGCTATACCGTGTATCCACCAGAGATTCCAATGCAGCAGCAGCAGCAGCCGCAGCAGCCTCCTCTCGCATCAATGAGGAAGACGAATCCATGGGCAGACGCTCTTCATCCTTACAACCTTTACCCAGTCATAACGCCAATCAACCATACAACTGTGCCGATGGTTTTCCTGGAGACCCACCTTCAGCAACATGTCAGGTGAAATGGGACAATGTCAAATGGAAAGACCTCAATGTCGGTGATTATGTATTGCTAGAAAACGACCAAGATATCCCAGCCGATGTAGTCATCTTGTCTACTTCAGAGACAGATAATGTGTGCTATGTGGAAACGCAAAATTTAGACGGTGAAACCAACCTGAAGCAACGTCAAGGGTTACCAGGCACATCCGGCATGCGTACAGAACATGACTGTGAGCGTGCTCGATTCTACATTGAGAGCGAACCTCCTCACGTCAATATTTACCAGTACAATGCAGTCTTGCGTTGGCAAATCGATGCCAATGAAGCCGAAACTGTTCGATCTGGCGTGTCACATGAAAAAGCAGACGCCGTTACTTACAACAATATCCTACTGAGAGGCTGTGTCTTGAGAAACACCAAATGGGCCATAGGAATTGTTGTCTATACCGGTAACGATACCAAGATTATGTTGAATACAGGTCGTACACCCTCAAAGCGAAGCAAAATTGCCAAGGCCACCAACCCACATGTAATGTATCTTCTTGGAACTCTTAGCAGACCTCTCCTTCTCATCGTTATTTATAGGTCATTGCCAATTCTTGTCTTTTGGCTGTTATCTGTATTGTAAGTTCCGTCATGGACAGTGTTCAGTTTCACGGCAGTGGTTCTTCGCGTCATTTTGACTATGGCATTGAAGGCTCTAATGCGTCCTACTCTGGCTTCATCACGTTCTGGTAAGCTTGGCATTCTGATGTCTTGGATGTGCGGCGGTTAACTCATCCATCATTATTAGGGTTACACTCATTTTGTACCAAAATATTGTGCCCATCTCATTGTACATCTCAGTCGAGATTGTGAAAACATTGGCAGTATGTGACATGCAGTGCATTATGCAGTATGACATAATATTTAATATCTTCTATTAGGCCTACTTCATCTTTGCAGATCTCGACATGTACCACGCTGAGACTGACACGCCCTGTATTGCAAAGACTTGGAATATCTCTGACGATTTGGGCCAGATTGAATACATCTTTTCAGACAAAACTGGCACGCTGACACAGAATGTCATGGAGTACCGTAAATGCACCATCAACGGTGTCGCTTACGGTGTCGCCACAACGGAAGCTACCATGGGCGCACTGAAGAGACAGCAAAGCCAGCATAATTTCAGACAGTCCATGATTGATACCGAGGAGGAAGGAGCGGATGATAACCAAGTGCACATGAGCGATCTCAGTCAAGACATTGGACCCGACGCGACTGAAATGGAGGAACTCAAAAGAACCATGTTTGACAAGCAAGCCGAGCTCTTCGAAAACCCTCATATTGGCCCCAACCCCACCTTTGTCGATCCCAAATTATTCGACGACCTCAAAGATGAATCCTCCAAACAAGCAACAGCCATCACCCACTTTTACCAGACACTGGCACTCTGCCATACAGTCATTGCTGAGCGACCTGACCAAGACAACCCGGATTACATTGAATACAAGGCACAATCACCTGATGAGGCTGCTCTAGTCGCTACCGCCAGAGACATGGGCTTTGCCTTTTTGCGTCGCGATGGCAACCAAGTGTTTATTCAAATCAAGGGCGAGGAGAAGTCATTCACTTTGCTGAACGTATTGGAATTCAACTCCACACGAAAGAGAATGAGTGTGATTATCAAGCCATCCGACAGTGATCGTATCGTCTTGCTCTGTAAAGGTGCTGATTCCGTCATCTACGAACGCCTGTGCACTGAATTTGGCAATCAACATGAGTTGGAAAAGGAGCAAGCTGATATCAGAGACTCTACAAGTTCTGATTTAGAGCAATTCGCCAACGAAGGTAAAACATGTTAATTTAGTGCATTAACCTTAACCTTAACCCTAACTTGCTGTTGCTAGGTCTTCGTACATTGTGTCTTTCCTACCGCTTCATTTCTGATGAAGAGTACAAGCCTTGGAACAAGAAATTCCAGGAAGCCGCTTCGAGTATCCATAACCGCGAAGAGCGTGTAGATGCTGTCTGCGAAGAGATCGAACAGAACATGCTTTTGATGGGTGGCACAGCTATCGAAGATAGATTACAGGAAGGTGTTCCAGAGACGATTGCTGAATTGGCTAAATCTGGTATCAAGCTATGGGTGCTCACTGGTGACAAGACTGAGACGGCTATCAACATTGGTTTTGCGTGTAATTTACTGACAACCGACATGGAACTACTCATCCTGAAGGCAAGCAATCGCATTGATACCAACCAGCTGCTAGATGACACGCTCAGGAAGCTCGACAAGGAAGCTGAAACAGAAGCAGAAGCTGCCAATGGTGACAGAAAGTACGCACTGGTCATTGACGGTACCACGCTGAAATACGGCCTTGAAAATGCCACGCGCGACAAGGTGCTTGCACTTGGCATGCGTTGTGCCAGTGTCATTTGCTGTCGTGTCAGTCCCAAACAAAAGGCGCAAGTTGTCAATCTCGTCAAGAAGGGCCTCAAGGTCATGACGTTAGCCATTGGTGATGGTGCCAATGATGTGTCCATGATCCAGGAAGCCAATGTGGGCATCGGTATCTCTGGTGTAGAAGGTCGCCAAGCTGTCATGGCTTCTGACTACGCTATTGCACAGTTCCGCTACTTGAGAAAGCTGTTACTCGTCCATGGTCGCTGGTCTTATCTTCGTATTGCCGAGATGATCATGGGCTTCTTCTTCAAGAATATCGTATGGACATTTGTGCTGTTTTGGTATCAAATCTTCTGCCAATTTAACGGCTCTATGATGTTTGATTATGCTCTGATTACTCTGTATAATCTTGTGTTTACTTCGCTGCCCATCATTTTCCTTGGTATTTGGGATCAGGATCTGAATGCCAAACTGTCACTCAAGTACCCTCAACTGTACCAAATGGGCCTCAGAAACGACAAGTTCAAAGCATGGCGATTCTGGTTGACTAGTCTTGACTCTATCTTTCAGTCTGTGGTGTGTTTCTTTTTCCCCTACATGTTGCTCGTAGCAGGAGGACAGGATCCGCATGGTTACGATGCCAATGGTCTCTATGAAATTGGCACGATTGTATCCAGCATTGCCGTCTGTGTTGCCAATTTCTTTGTCGTGTTCTCATTGTACAGCTATACCTGGCTTCATGCTGCAGTTGTAAGTTTGTCCATCTTGGTGTACTATGTTTTTGTGGCAATATATTCTCAATTCAACACATTCATCTTTGCTGGTCATCTCCGTCTGTTTGGCACTGGATCCTACTGGCTTGTACTCATCTTGACGTGTGTTGCATGCCTCATTCCTCGTGTCACTGCCAAACATTTTCTACATCAATACTATCCCTATGATAATGATATCATTCGTGAAATCGAACTGGTTATCCACAAGGGCAGAAACTGTCAAGACGACCGCGATCAAAGCGATGACCTGTTTGATGTCGATGAAGAGTTGGCCTCTCGAACCACGCCTACTTCCTCTTATCAATACAGCAAAGATAAAGAAGCTCGCCCTCAAGAAACAACACAACCCTAAGATATTCCTTTGTATTTTTCCGTTACCCCCCTCTCTTTCTCTTTCTCTCTAGAATACTATTTAATGTAAAATACGCTAATAACTTACCAACTTACTAATAAATGAAGCCTTCGTATGTACTATAATCTTGGAATTCAGGGCACTGATCTTATCCGACATGTGTCACTTGAAAAAATTTTGATTGGTAAAGTGATATAAAAGTGCCTGTGAGATGTCGTTTCCGAATGTGCTCTGTTTCTTCTCTTGCTTGTCTAAACATCGACATTTCCAGCAAGCAAGCTCTATCAAAGAATCAAGATTACACTCGCTGTAGGTTATTGTTTTAATTGAACACAAGTACATCTATATTCTTGGAACAATGACACACGAACCTTTTAAATTAGATATTTCGAATGATGAACAGACACACTCTGACCTAGTTGCTGCTGGTTCTAGTTCAAGCACTTGTTCCAATCCAACAAGCTTGAAATCATTTGAAGGTTTGTCCTTCATGCTGAGTTGACTGAATGATGTTTACCTAACATAGCGCTTTCTGTAGTATCTAAGCAAATTGGCAGCCTTAAACTTGATGACAACGAAGCAGGACTCTCCTCATCTTGTTCTCCTTCCTCTGCCATTGACCATGAAGAGCATGATGGCGGTTATGGTTGGTTTGTTGTTGTGGGTGCATTCCTTGTCCAAGTAACTACATTTGGTACAAACACTAGCTGGTATGTATCAATATCAATACAAGAGAGAAATGGTGTGCTTACTCTTTGTATTCTTGTAGGGGTAATACACGTGCAGAATAGCATTCGACATTCAAAGCAAGTAGACTTATATACTAACATTCTTTACATAGGTGTCATGCAAGACTACTTTGAGCAAAACATGTTCTCACATGCCGCAGTCAGCCTCAGTTTTGTAGGTACAATTACCATGGTCTGCATGAACGCCGTCAGTCCTCTTATCCAGATTCTTGTATCCATTCATGGTGTTCGTTACGTATTGGTCATTGGCACCATCTTGGTTGCGCTTGGTCTCGAAATGGCTGGATTTAGTACTCAAATCTGGCATCTGTACCTCACTCAAGGTATTGTGTTTGGCATTGGATCTGCCTGTATCTACGTGTGTATCATGAGCTGCTCTCCTCAGTGGTTTAGTAAGCGCAGAGGCCTGGCACTGGGTATCATTGCTAGTGGTTCGGGTATTGGTGGTCTTATTATCCCATTTGTCATGACACCCATCAATCGTAGTCTTGGTCATGCTTGGACATATCGTATTCTCGGCTTCATCTGCCTGGTCTGTAACATTATTGCATGTCTTACTGTCAAGGCGAGAACACTCATCGATGGCACAAACCGCAAGAAACTATCTCACATTATCAACTTCTCTGTACTCAAAAATACAGATTTTGTCATCTTTCTGATTGCGTCTAATATTGGCCTGTTTGGTTACTTCATCCCCTATTTCTTTTTGCCGTCTTATGCCACCTTCCTGGGTCTTTCCGATGCGCAAGGTTCAGCTCTTGTTGCCGTTGCTGCTGCTTGCAACTTTGTGGGTCGCATCATCACTGGCTTTCTCGCGGATCGCATTGGTAAGATTAATACCAATATGATGTTCACCTTGGCCACTTCTCTTAGCTGCTTCTTGATCTGGACATTTGCCTCAAGCTATGGTAGTCTCATGGCTTTTTCTTGTGTGTTTGGTCTCACCAGCGGCTCCTTCTTTGCCCTGCTTTCACCCATCACGGCATATCTACTTGGTATGGATCAGTTTCTATCCGGTCTATCTCTTTTACTCTTCTCCAACATCATTCCTATTTTTGGCCCCAACATTGCTAGTGCTATTGAGGTGGGTGTTGATGCTACGCCATTCTTTAGCTACAAGATGTTTGCCGGTGTCTCTTACCTGGTTGCCGCTATCATGCTTATCATTCTTAAACTGAAACTTGATCGCAATGTATTTGCTAGAGTGTAATAAACGCATCTTTTTCACCTCTTGACGAAGCTATTATTGCACTGGGAATACGCATACATTTTGTACACTAAACGACTGATATCCCTTATCCGTAGTATGCACACTGCTGATGGATTTTATTGTGATTTAATGATGGTATAGGGTGATATCTTACTCTTCAATGAGTTGATAGTGTCCATCTGCTGACAGACCAAGCACCTCCTTCTTCATCCAGAACTCTAAACAGTCGACAGCCACCGCCTTGTCAACTTTGACTTTGTTCATAATGTCATTTCTAGTGTAGGCTTGTTCTATGGGGACTTAGAGCGTCAGTGCGTGTTCGTGGGTGGCCATGCACTTTGACCTAATCTGTTACCTTTTCCTTCAAACAAACTGAGGATAGTCGCAGCTTCAGGGCTCACATCAATGGTGAGTGTTCTCGACTCAAACTCCAAATTCAATCGAACGGATCCTTTGGTTGGCAGGAACTTTAGTTTTCTTGATTTCTTTATCTTTCTGAATTCTTGGTCATACTCCTCAATGGATCTAATCAGAGATGAGCTCATGCTGCTGTTTTATTCGGTAGTATCTACACTTACTCTTGCTGCCCAGGCCACAGCTTGATACTTGCATTATTGGCGTCCTCCATATCGTAATCGTCATCCAAATCGTCATCGTCGTCCTCGCCATTACCACCCGGCCAGTATTTTCTAGACACAATAATAGCATGAAGGTTGGGATTAATACCATTGTTCAAATGCACAGATGTGTCTAATCTTCGACTATCGGTAATATCCTGCAACATGACATCGCATCGAAGAAAAGTGTCTGGAGGGAAATTTCGCTTCAGCAGCTCTAGTCTCTGGATTTCGTCTATTGTATCGTAGTTGTTGGTCGAAAGCAATACATGTCCTAGCTTATCGCTGTATCCTTTGATAAAGTCCTTGAGTGAGCTACACATACTTATTAACATGGCGATCGAGTCTTTGGATTTCTGTTGCAGTCTTCTCAATTGAGCTGGCTTGTCTTCCTTGATAACAACCGCATCCAGAGGCATTTCTTCGTTGTTGAGCTCGGATTTCTTAAAGACGTAAATGTCGTTGTCTTGTACTTGCAGGTTGCTGTATTCATGAGCATTGCGGATAAGGTCAACAACACCAGCAGTAACATCTTTTCGGAATGTTCTGTGTTTGCAGAGAGTTAGCACTTGCACAGAGCGAAACTGGATCCACCTTACTTTAGGTAATGCTCAATCAATTCGATAATGGACTCCATGATATTACAAGATGGATCTATGACGGAAACACTTTTTATGCAGTCAATATAGTATTGCAGGATATCCACAGCTGAAGCACCTTGGTGAAGAAGTCTACTCTGGATTCTATAAAAGCAAAGGATGTCAAGGCTCCCATCACACGCAAATGAATCGTGCTTACTCTCGCATCAGACTATCCCTAAGGTCTTCCAGCAACCCTCTCTTTGTGGCAATAATCTATAGAATATATTGGATGGTCTGCATACAAAATCCTGAGAAACTATACTTGCATGAAGGTCCTTGATAATGCACTCGGTGTCTGGATAATTCAACACAATATCAAATATCTCGGGTATCTTGGCTTGGTAGATGACTTCATACAGGACATGCTCTGCCTTGATCTTTTCTCGAAGAAAATTGTACCAATTCATATCGACATCGTCTGTTTTGGGTATCAGATGGGACAACCAAGGCAGAATCAGCACATGAAGCCATTTCAGCTGTATTTGCACAATGGAAACATCAGCATTCTCCTCCCAATTGATGGACTGCAATCGTTTCTGCACTGTTTCCTTCAAAATGTGGGCCCAATTAGGTGTCAAATCCAAATTGTTCAGCTGTTCGCACACTGTGCTGAAAGTTTGAATATGTGCCTCCAACACCTCCTTGCTGTCATTCGATTCATGTTCGTCTTCGCTGTTTGCACTCATCAGCCAGTTGTTCATGTCAATCTCGTTGTCCTCATCATTGGCATCTTGGCGGTTGAGAGCGTTGTCCAGGATATCATCAGGCAGGTTGAACACATCCACCAATTTCGGCAAGAACACATCCAGGAACATCTGCACCTTGGTCTCTAATTCATTATTTCTATATTTCATAATGTGTGGTGAAAAGAGGTATGCGAATGAGCTGCTCGGCTGATTGGCTTTAAATAGGGCTTCAATCTGATTCATGGTCAAGGTGTAAAATGTGTTTCTGGCATCAGTAAAATAATATGATATCTTGGATTTGATCAATGCTCTGCTTCCATTTCTGACTTTCTCTTTCAATTCGACAGCTGCTAAAGCACATCCCCTGTATACACTGGTGAGTAACGGACAGCTGTCAAATCCACCTGATTTTCGCCTTACTCTGGAAATGGAATGCCTAATGCTAACCCAGTGTGTTCGTAGCACTGATATATATCGTTGACAGCCTTGGCAAACAGTTTAGCAATCTGCTTTTTGTCGTTTCGTTTCTTCATATAATCTGACTTCCACTGCTCTAGTAAAACGAATATAGATGCTTCCAGATAATCCAATGCAATGCCAATGTACCAATCGTGCACAACAGTATAAGGCAGATCGGGGTCGTGCAAGTACTTTAATGGCGAATCGCGAACTGCGCACAAGGATGTCAAATCAATGTATAATCAAACGAGAGCAAGACTTACTTCTCAACAAACGAGGGTACTTTAGGCAATAGTCTACTATCTTTTGCATATTTGGCAAGGGCTGTACTTTTGGGTCAGTATCCATTTCCATCGCGGCAATCTATCAGTATAACACACAAACCTCTTTCTCATTGATGCCTTGTCTCTCAAAATAGGCCTTGAGCTTTCGAATGGCATCCAATGCTCTGGTCTGCTTTGGGGCATTATGATACAAAGTTAGCATAATAAAGACAACAAAAAGCAAGAGTGAAGGAAAAAAGGTTGCACATTTTGATTGTTGAGCTGTGGTTTAAAAACTATTGTCTTGCTCCCGTTACTTATGGGGAGTAGCTATATATCTGTGGTAGAGGTTCTGCAGATATGGCCATTGTCCTGCTGATTCATGCAGATCTCTATTTTTTGAACTCTTACTTTTGGTGAAAAGCTTTTGTTAGCAAACTATACCTGCTGCTGATCTGACGTTTCTACGACCTTTTACATCTGTTACAACGCGAACAATCCAAGTACGGGCAGACAGCATACTTGCATTACCTCTTGCTACTCCAATATGAAGAAACAGACGTATTTGGGTAGTGATTTCTTGCTCTAGAAGCTGATTTAGATCGCCAGAATGGCACCAAACGATTGCTTTTGACTTGCGCTCATTTACTGACACCTTTGCTCAACTTTTTGAGGACAAAAAAAACAACACCAAAAACATGATCAAAAAGCATGAGGGGTCCCTCATGCTTTTCATCAAAAATCAAACGATCGCGTTTTTCAGCCCAAAAAAAAAGACTTTTGCTATGGCATATGTTAATCAAAATTCGCCTCTTGATCCAGCGCAACCCCTGAAACTTTGTTTGTGAGACCTTTATATGTAGAATCTCGACATTTTTGTCAAAAACCTCATCTCATGTTTTCGGAGGTTACTCAATAAGTTTATTCAAGATCTTCATTAGTATTAGTACCATGGGAAGCGCCTTGAAAAGTACTCGAAAAATGCATTAGGAAACTTAGGGTGATTATTTCACTTTGTATAGTCGAATCTAGCAAAATAGATAGATCGGATCGATTTTGATCAGAATTTGACCAATCTAGAACAGTTAATAATCTGAATTTGAATTAATTTTGGAGGCTTCTTCTCTGTTGAAGGCAACCGATGATGCTTGTAATGCTAACCAAGAGGGGGTGGCGCTTTGAAGAACACTACTATACCTAATACTGTATACTTTTCGATGCTTCAGTCGCGCAATTTCATATTTAATTGACTAAATTGTTGCGAGTTGCTCATTTATATGCGGTTTCCTAGCAAGCTGCAAATGTGCCACCTTGATACAAGATAGCATGACACTCAGAGTATTGAAGTTTACTACTTTTATTACTTTTAAGTTATATATGTATTGTTACAGAGAATTATCTTGCTGTTCATTTTTTTTGGACGCATTGGAAACCCCGGGCTGTTGTTCATCGTTCTCATTATCACTGTGATTCTTATCTGATTCTACTGGTTGCTGCTGCTGCTGCCCTTGTTCTTGCTCGCTCAAATCTTCCCTTGACTCCTTACTATGAATAGTCTCCAATATGCTCGTTTGCCAAGCATCAGAGTCATCTTCGTCTTGATTGGATATCATGGGCAAGTTTGTGTCTATTGTAGGCAATCTTTCTATACCGCCACCAAAGAAATCCAAGCTTCGTCGCCATTGTCGAATTTCTTCTGTTTCATCAGACAGAATAGATTGATCGTCGTCATTGTCTGAAAAGCCTTCTGTTGCTCTATCCCTTGAATAACGGTGTGATGGTTGTGGTGGTGCAGGTGTCGGAGGCGGGCTTGATGAACGAGGCACCATAAGGCGTGGCGAAGTTCCCAAGCTTGATCCAATGAGTGTAGACAAGGTTGAGCGATCAATTTCGAATGAGAGATTGGTGGGTGACCATCTTGATAAAGGAGACGACAAGTGCTGCTGAACCAGAGCTCTCGACCGTGCTTCCGCTTCTTTAGTTTTTCTCTCTCGCTCGAATTCAGTCCATTTTTTCATTGTAATCTGTGAAGAGTCGAACTCTCCTTCTTTATCACCGTGGTTGTCTTTGCCTTCGCCCTCGACTTTTCTGGTTTCTCCCCAAGTGAAGTCATCAAAATGCCAGTAGGCATAAGTAGGCAGCACGAAATTCCAGATGGGCAGACTAAACAGATAGATAAACATCCAGCCTACATATACCAGCTTTCGACTGGTCATCACAATCAGCACAGCAGGAAGGCCAAGAATGAGAGCAAGCAAGATCAACGACAGGACTGCAGGTTGGCCGATACAAGCGAGGATGATAAGGTACATGGTAAAAGAGATGGCTGCAGGAAGAGCTAATGTACCCACCAGCTCCATAAAGACCACAAACTGCATAGAGAAACAGAATGTGCCGCACAGATCTCTGACAAACACAAGCTCCATCAGGTTGTGGATCGTCGAATTGATCCAACGTCTTCTTTGAGATAACAGTACCATAAAGGAGTCAGGGACAACTGTTTTGCATACAGCTTGTGGCACAAATAACATCTTTCTTCTAGGGAACGTCTTGAGCATTAGTGTTGACAAATAACGATCTTCGCCTAGCAAGAGCAGATTCTTCTTGTGCAGTGTGTCCACCACATTTTCAGAGTAATGCTCGATGATGTCAGGATTGGCGAGGATAGGAACCCAGTGGCCGTTGTTTCCTTTAGGCGCCTTGATTCTGTACATGCAAAAGCAGCCGGGCAAGCAAGTGACGTTACCAAATATCGACTCGAAAGCCTTGGACTGATGATGAGAGATGTAGTATTCAAACACTGGATGCGAGTGTGTGTGTATGTGTGAGTAAACAGGCTTATCATGGTATATACATGCAATTGTTTACCTTGAATCATGGATACCCAGCTGTCCGTTTTGTTGCCAATCTTGGTCTCGCCACAAAGGCCCATGACTTCAGAATCATTGACCATGCAGCTAATCAGACGGGACAGCGCATCGGGATAGACCTTGGTGTCTGCATCCACCATCAACACAATCTCGTACTTGTCTGGACTGACACCCGAAATACGCCAAATGTTGGTAAAGAATTCATACTCGAGCTCTGTCATGCGCTCATCAAACATGACCTTCTGAAGAAACGACATGAGGATCACCTGTGAATCTCTTTTACCGCGATTACCAGGCTTGGCTTCTCTGTCTCGCTCCTCGGGTGTACCGCATTTGACGATGGTGATCATGGGCACCCTTTGCTGAGAATCACCGTCTACTGTCTTGTCATCGTACTTGTAGAAACCAGCATAGATCTTGGCCATGTTATGACGTTTTGTACCATCCGCAATGGCGACGTAAGAACAGGCTTCCACAGTATCTGGCGCCACCAGAAAGTCTTTCATCATGGAGATACAGATATCGGGCGTCGACATGGAGTTGCCGTGTCCAGTAATGATACCATCTGCGACAACCAGTATCAGCTTGTGTGAGTTGGGATAGTCCGTCGTGGCAATGGAATCCAGTGTGGTTCGAAGACCCTCTTCACCCTCAGAGTAGCATGTGACGAGACAGATGGTATGCGTCAATGCGAATCCAAAGGGCATGTACTCTGGCTTTGGTTGAGGTACTGCGTGAGGCGACAACTCGTAAGGACACGAAGCGGTCAGCTGCGATGACTGAGTCTGGCTGGAACGCGAGGTCTCTGACGATCTTCGCGAGAGAGGGCTTGCTGTAACGCTTCTGCTATTTTCAGAAGGTGACCCTGTAGGTCGAGGGGACAGAATGCCCGAGGACGAGTTGATATGACTTGCAAAGATTCTTGACCTAAACAAAGGGGACATGTATTAGAGTCGACATGTACATGATGCATAACAAGCGCAAAATATTTACCCTGTAGTAGATTGTTTCCAGATTGCACTTCCAGGCCGCTCAATGGCATTGAAATGCATGGACCCTGTGTCTGGCTGAGTGAATCGAGATTTTCTTGGAATGATGCTCTTTTTCTTGGCCATTTGAGGGCTGTTATAGTATTGCTGCTGTGGTGTATGAGGCCGAATTGCCTCTGCTGGCACATTGATACCGGTGGTCCAATCTTCAATCTCGAGGTCTCGTCTCATGCGATCTTTGTAGGATGTTCTGCCTTCTTTTTTAAAATTGCCTAGCTTCCAGGACAAGAACCAGCCAAAGATAACAGCCAAACCAAACTTGACGAGAATGACACCCAAGATGACGATGAGCGAGGTGTACAGCACGACATCAGAAGCAATGCAGCCGACGCTTTTGGTGTCAATCTCACCGACCTTGATGGTGTCGAGCAAGCACTCTGCCTCTGCTTTCCAAGTGGTGCTTTCAGTAGACTTGTGTGTTGCCACTGTATGTGTAATGTCCTGTCCACCAAACGCACTTGCGTTCTGAAGGATGGATTGAATGAGCCCGTCTGCTGGCACTGTGAACAGGGACTGAGGCAGTGATTGGAGCAGGTTTAGATTCAAGACATAGCTGTCAAAGTGTGTTAGCGTTGCTCTCAATCGAGGATACGGGACGAAATTTAATTTACCTATTATAAACAGCTAAATGTGCTGTGGTATTTACATCATTCCAATCATAGTAGACTCTGCCGGCTTTATCGTAGTTTCCGTTTTCGTTCAAGACACCCTTGTCTCTCATGGCATCAAAGATACTACGAGTCGTTGGATTCAGATGACAAGCAGAGTGATTTGTGTAGAGCGATGGATCAGGGAATTGGTTGCGTTCAATCAAGTGGCATGGAAAGTAAGATGGTGTGTCTCCTTGTCCCACTTGAGCCCCTGATGATTTGGGTGTGATAATCGAGGTACAGTGCTGATTAATGTTTTGGAACAAGAATGAAGCATCTTTTCCGCCAGCATGGATGGGATCGTAAATCACGTTAGTTGCTTTATCTGTAACTCCAGCAATGGGAGGGTGCTCATTCCAGGAGGCCAGCAAGTACGCCCAGCCATGGATCACCACATATCCGTTATTAATGGTCTCGACACGGAAACTGAGAGGTGGTCGAGGACACACCACCTGAGTAAAGCCAAATGTCAGGAAGCCCACAAATGCCATGATGCCCAAAATGATGGTGACCAGACCCATTTTCTCTCGAAATGCCATTTGCGCGCTTTTATCCTTTTTACCTGCAAATCATATAAAAGGGTGAGGGTTCAATTGCATAGAGTAAACAAACAGACAGTTACCCATTGCTTTCAGCACAGGTGGAGGACAACAGCATGTTACGATATAGCAAAACGTCTTCCACACATCAAATGTACTGGATGAAATGTTGGTTGTGTATTCAATGCCCAGACTGTCGCTGCTACTGTGACCTTTCTCCTCTTCATCTTCTCTTGCTAGTAATCCTCGTCTTATTACTGATCTGCGTGCAGGATGTGATCGATCTCCTGCTGAGCGATAATAATGGTTGGTTTCATTCTCAATGACCCTTCTTCGTGTATGATATTGTGGGTGTTGTGGGTCAATGCGGCTACGTTCAGGTCGTATTAAAGACGTCGTGCGCTTGGGCAGGTTTTGAGATGGGGCAGTGTCGTCATGGCGTATGTCTTGGAAGCTGGTAGCGATGGATAAATTACTGAATGAAATCTCCATTTTGTATGATGATGCTGATGAACAATGTAAGTTGGATGAGATGTTGAATGCTCGAATAAGTTAGGTAATGTGACAATATTTTGGCGGGTGGATGGGTGGATCAGAAAGAATGGACGGGGCTGATGTGTGTAGTATTACAGTAAAAAAGTGAAAAAGAAGAGAGCATACAATTTCGAAAAAAAGATGCAAAAAAGAAAGAGAAAGAGAAAAAAGGAGAGCATGTTGAAAATTATACTATTATTTGTTATATAATATTCAAAGGGGGGTTGACATGAAGAATTCAGGTTGTAGCGTAACATTTGGAGAAGCATTCAATACAATTAAGCACAAGATATTAAGCAGCAGCAGCACACAGAAGCAGTCGAAGCAGCAGCAGCAGCGGCAACGCACAGCAGCATAGACAAACAAGGAGAAGGGGGGAGTATCAAGATGCGAGAGGAGTATGTGTGTATACACAAAGAGAGGGGACCCAACTTATACTCCTCACTTTCTAGTGTGATTTTGTTATTTAAACAAATCATAGACTGGATCTGCCAATGGACTTTATTCTAAAGGAGCAGCAGGTTGTAGAAAAAAAAAAGCGAATCTCAGGGGCAAATACATCTTGTTGTTTCTATACAAAGATAACTCATCATACACACACACACACACATACACAGAAACACTACGCACATGTTAGGATCACTTTTCAATCCAACCCAACCATACTTAACATATTTTATTTGGTCCCTATACGAGTTTCATGTTATAAACTCCCAACATGTAGCTTGATTCACGGAAAGTAGAGGGAAGAAAACAGAGTATTGTACAATGGATTCACTCAAGTTAAGGAAGCCCACGTGTCATGTCTATCTACACGTATCCATCATATCTCACTTTCACTACTGTAAAGAGGCGTACATGTACAATTTACGGACAGTTTGAAATCAAATTAATGTATATTAATACAATATGATTAAATGATTTATTGAATAAACTTTGATAGACAACATTGTTGTGTATAATACATCGATAATCAAGCCAAATTAAAGGAGCATTCGATTGTGAGTGTTGTACACAGTCATAATTATACATGGTATGGCTTGTATATAGGGAGATCAAGAGGAGAGAATGTCAAACAGTTTGAAAAAGAGAAAGGTTAAAAACGGTTCTCGAATAGATGGCCACTTTTATTTATAGATGTGTATACGTTTAATTTAATGCTTATCATCATAGGATATGCACGATGTCTATCGTTACCTTGCATCGAGTAAAGAATCTCAATGGCGAATTATAACTGTTCAATACAAAATGATCGAAATACATTGTGGCAAGACACACAACAAAGCAGCAAGTGACCTTCTCTATATGTAGCTTGTGTAACTACATCTAAGGAACACTCTGCCTAGATATTGGCTTTTGCAATGTAGGCATAGAGATGTAAAGTTTACGTCATGAAGAGAGGATAGTTTCTTGCCTCCTGAGCGAGTTGACGATTTCCTACAACAAGTCAGTCAATCGAAATATTCACCCAGCACTTGTTTCTCGTCTTTTCCCTTCAATTCCTTGAAAGCACCAATGACAAAGTATAACAAACATGGCAAAAATATGAACTGATTCAATGCATGAAAGAGCGCCATTTCAATGATGAACGGTATGCTGCCAAGGAATGGATGTATTTCTCATCCAGCATGATTTCTTGATGGTTTGTCCTCTGAAATGAAAGATGCCTGGAGCATTCAACAGCAGCTTTTACCAAGCGTTACTATGCACCACTGTTTGTCAGGGCTTGATTGCTTGTATGTGTATCACTAGAGGAAATTTTGTACACAATATCGAAGCTATTGATTGTTAGCATCGTTCCTGTCGCCTCTTGAATATATCTTCTATTAAGTCTTCTTGCTTCTCTCATTCCTGTTCCTTTTTCCTTTTTTCCTATTGATTTCTTCCTATACCTACATACAAGCACAACACCAAGGTTAATACAGAAAACAAAATGAGTTGGAAAGTAAATATCGCATCAAATGTCTATATGCATTCATGCAAATAATTAAGTTTCCCATTTACATGATGTCAGGGTTTTCAAAAAGCAATGAGCCGCTTGCCTCATCAAATCATGTCAAAGAAAGAGGATGGTGAGTACTTTCTGGTAACGAACATCAAGGATATCTTAATAAGAGGTCCCTTTTTTTTTCGGTGCATGTCAGTGACTAGAGACGAAGGATTCATACAACTGGAGACTCGATTTAATGAGACTACCAAGATGGCAGATCGATTAAGAGTTGAAGCTCAAGCATTTCGTGATAGTGTTTCAGGTATGATGGTTTCTTCTAGTGTTTTATATGCCATGTGAAAGCAAGCTAATGCATATGTTATAGCATTGTTAACGCATCAAGCCGAAATGGCGAGTTATTTATCAGTTATTTACAGCCAACATATTGGTGTCGAAGTGGAAGAAGGCGGAGTTCAGCGTAGAGTGCAACCTACACCAGCCGCAGCTTCGCAAGCTGCCAACGATGCCGAAGCTGCTATGGCTTATTGTCGAGATGAGATCTTGCCTCAGTTGGTAAGTGCGCTCAAGCGCGTGTAGCTTGAGTCAAGGTAGCTCATACTAGCAAAAACTAGGATTCTGTTGATCAATTCGTCATTCGTCCATCACTTGAATTACAAGAAATCATCAAAACCATTCAAAAAACCATCGTCAAAAGAAACCACAAGCTCATTGATTATGATCGTCATCGTGTTGCACTTCAAAAGCTAAATGTCAAGACTGAGCGCACCATGAACGAGGAGAAGGCTATCTTTAAGGTACAAAGTCAATTGGATACAGCAACTCAAGATTACGAGTACTTGAACAATGCCCTGAAAGAGCAACTACCAGCATTCTTTCAAATGTTGGTCCAGTTGATTCAGCCCATTTTTGAGCACATGTATAATTTGCAATGCAAGATCTATGGTATGATTTATGCCCGTTGTTATGAGCTTGTTACTGCAAACGAGCAGTATTTTGTCACTCATGCTATGGACCTGGAAGCTGGTTACAACTGGAGAAAGCAGCAGCATGATGTGCAAGCAGAGATACAGAATATGGATCTATTGAAATCAGGTGGAAAGGCATGGTTAACTGGTAAGGCATTGCTTGATCCTTCATTGGCGTAGATTCTAATATGCAAATTGTAGTTTCTGGTGGCGCCAACAAGCTATCATTGCAAGAAAGAGCTGCTTTGAAGAATGAAACATCTCCGGGCCAACAACATCAGATTGCGTATCATCAAGACTCATATCAACAACCATCACAACCACTATCTACCCCACCATTACAGCAACAGCAGCAGCAGCAACAAGAACAGTACCAGGTACCATATCAGACATACCAGCCTCAACAGCAATACCAAGCGCCACAACATCATACAGCTGCTCCCGCTTATGGGCAGCAGCCGTCTTTTTCTGCAGGTGGACTTGTATCTCCAACAGCCGCCCCTACACCTCCTACTAGAGACGCAAGCAGAAGTTCTTATGTGGTAGCGCTTTATGATTATGATGCGCAGGCCGAAGGTGATTTGTCGTTCAAAAAGGATGACAAGATTGAATTGGTGCAAAGAACACACGATGCCAATGACTGGTGGACGGGAAGACTCAGAGGAGCTGTTGGTGTGTTCCCAGGTAGGTTATGATAAATGATGGATTTTCATTCGATGCTCATTGTCATTCGATCTAGGCAACTACGTTACTGAACTGTAAGGGATTTACCTGTCATTTCAATCAGTTGATAATTCCCTTGGAATTTGGCCCAGTCTGTTCGCTCGTCGACAAATAAAGCAATGCTTTTTTTTTTTTTTTTTTTTT